>VZTO01025919.1:151888-186371 GCA_013400615.1 Syrrhaptes paradoxus
GACACTGGAACAGGTTGCCCAGGGAGGCTGTGGATGCCCCATCCCTGGAGGTGTTCAAGGCCAGGCTGGATGAGGCTTTGAGCAACCTGGTCTAGTGGAGGGTGTCCCTGCCCATGGCAGGGGGGTTGGAACTTGATGATCTTTAAGGTCCTTTCCAACCCAAACCATTCTATGATTCTATGATTTGAGTACAATTTTCACTTTAAATTACGGTTCAAATTCCAGTCCAGTTTAACACTACTACAGCTGCAGTATTTAAGCATAGGAATCAAACAGCAGCATAAAGTTCTGAAAAGATTAAAAAGATCCCACAGAGATCTAAAATCAACCTAACGTTGCAACACACAGCTAACATTCCTGTAATGCTCCTGCTCTCGTTCTATTTGGTCTCAAATGAGGAGGGAAAAGGAGCTTAGAAAGCAAGATTAATGTGTTAGGTGTATCACTTTCTTGAAAATTTTAATATTTTGCAGCTCATTTCAGGCATGTTCATTTTTTATTTGACAAAAAAAAATACAGAGTTTTCTAAGTGATACAGAAACCCCCTCTAAGATCTCAAAAATTATTTGGCGATATAAACGAGATTCATTCAGCAGTATATACTGCACTTAAATGTGTTCCTTAACTATGTGATAGTTCCATCACTTTTTTCCATGCTTTTATTTTAAATAAGATACAACTACTTCCTTTAGTGAGAACTCTCTCTGCAACTTAAAATGCAATAACTTCATGGTTTCTTAAAAACAGCTTCACCTTGGTAACTGCTTTGTGTAATTTAAAAAAAAAAATTGTCTAAAGTTCCCTAGCATTTTAGCTCTCTATTTATTACTACCTTAACTGGTGAAAATGAACCAGAAAATATATTTTCTATCAAGAACTGCTTCCAGAATAAGAACACAAAGTTTGCTTTGATTCCATTGCTTTATTTTCATAGCAATTTTGAGTGCAAAGGATACTCTGTTAGAGTGTGTCGCTAACAGACAGCACAATGATTCTGCATGAATCACTTTGACAGGGCATGAGTTAAATTTTCTGCCCATCTGCTTAAAATATCTGGATGATCCCAATTTGGGTATCTCATAACTGTTAACATATATAAATTAAATATATATTATATAACCAAAATAGTACTACTATAATAGTAGAAGTTAATGTGTTTAGCACTTTACAGATGGATAACTAAAGTACAGGTTTAAATAAGAGCTAATAAAGATTGTTGTGAATCTAGCTCAGAAGTGCTCATAATCACAGAAAGGTGTGGAACATAAACCAAGTCTTTTAAGACTAGTACCCTAGCCATTTCTTCTGGTTTGCTTTTTATTATTATTATTTTTACTTCAAGCCTTGTAAATTATTATTAATCTAAAATTCACCTGAATTGTGTACCACCACCAACATGGAAACCTCCAAGCCACTAGCTTCTTAAGAGATATACCCCCACAGAATTTTCCATTATCATCAGCTCTGTAGTGGAAGAGAAGGAAGAGAAAACAAAAAATACAATATTAGGGTGGAGAAAAAAAGTAAAGGGAAGAAGAAGAAAAATAAGAGGCAAAAGGAGAAAGCAGGTGCAATGATTCAGAAAAAAAGTGATAGCTTGTTGGTAGATGAATAAACGAAAGAAACAGAGGGAGAGAAGTTTAGTAGATCTGTATAGAAAATGAGAAAAAGAGCAAAGAGAGAAATAAAGAACAAACAAGATGCAAACAGGAATGAAAAATTACAGACAGATGAAATAACAAAGCAAAAAATGACAGCGGAAGAAAGGTGAAGGAATGGGGAAAATAAAACAACACATGTCATGCAAAAAAGTGGTTCAGATCTGAGAAAAAAGCAATGTCAACAGAGCAAAGAGATAAAAGATAAATCGGTGATATCTGAGGGGTGGGAATATCCATATTTGTAGATTAAAATCTGCACAACCTAGAGAACACAGCTAGTTACATTCCAGGAGAGGCAAGACGTTTCCCAGAATAAGCACTTATTTTTATATTTATATTTTAGACTTATTTTTCCTTTTGAGTAGGGAGACAGTGGTAATTATTTATTCAGATCCTGAGATGCCAAAGGACCTTGATTTATCTGTTTAGACACCTTTCCCCCTTCTTTCCTTGACACACTGGCTCAGTGACTTGCTTTAGTAAAACAGACTGTATTTGCTGCAGCATATTAGAGTATTCCTGCAAAAAGGCTTCTAGAAAATTCAGATTTTTTTTTTCTTGAAACAGCACTCATTACATTACCAAATCAAAAGCAGCTAGAACCCAGAAAAACCAAGGATGAGTACCTAGCAGGTCAACAATAGAAGAAAACTGACTATATAAGAACCCACAAAAACCAAGGATGATCTCAGTTTACAGGAGTACCTAGCAGGTCAAAAATAGAAGAAAACTGACTATATAGGCTCAAGAACTCCTCTAAAACCTTTTAGATATTAGTGCCTATAGAAAGTGTGCTTAGGAATAATGGCACTAGTATCACTTTTGGGGCCAACTGTTCAGAAAAAGAAAGGCAAAATAGACACTGTGAAATCACTGGAAATAGATATGCTTCAAAATCAAGGTATCTTTCCTTCACACTCCAAGAGGGCTACTAATTCACAGAAAAGGCAAAGATTAAGCAGCAGGGAGCATGTCAGTCTGTTCCACTCATTCTGGCAAAGCCTCAAACAAGTTTCTCCAGGCATAAAGAAACATAATTACTCAGAACTAAATTTCTTGCACTTCTTTGCGGTGCTTCTGAGACCTCCCACTGTCACAGACAAGCTGCTTTACCAGGCTTATATATAATATAAGTTGTTGCTATGTTTTCATAATTGTCATACAATTCACAAAACAGGCAATTTTCTGCATTTTGACAAGACTAGATGAGTATGAGTCTGGCTGGTGAAAATACTTTCATTCAGCCATAGCACCAGCTATAAGAGCAATGCAAAGGCTCATGGGGATGAAAGAACATATTGCATACAGAGGGCTCACAAGGTCTACAGAACAATGCTTCCGCCCTCAACAAACAGTTGGAGAGGAACTGGTCTTCCCTGTCATCGACTCAAAGAAACAACAGAGCTGAACAATCAAGTATCACAAGTGCAGCATATTATTTTCAACACACCTAACTTCCCAAAACCCTAAGTGGAAAATCATGTTGTCAACAACATGGTGTTGTACCTACAATATTAAACTTACTAGCCATTGCGACAGAGTAAAAACATGCATATCCATCCAAATTTGTTTCTCATAGACCTTTCTTATACTAGCAATAATTTATATACCTGATTTGAAATCACTGTTTGATGCTGCTTGCTGAATAAGAGATGTAAAGGTGGTAGAGAAGCAGTTAATTAGTAATCAAAATTACAGCTACAGCTGCAAAATGTTTGTATGATAATTTCAAAATTGCAAATTATTTATTTCACTATACAAGAAATTAGTATACACTCATTAGAAAGTCAGTGATTATCTTGAAAAGTACTACTGGAACATTTCAGTACCTTTGCTACAACACTAGAAAGTATAAAACATATGTTTCCAGACCTATTACCATCCCATCCTTTCTCATAATTTGGAGTTTGCGAAGTTTTTTAATCTTGACATTACAATTTGAAACATACTCAGCACAATGATGTTTAACATGGTTCATAACCAGAATGCTATTTTTTTTCAAATCTCAGTGTTGAGAGTTTACACTACTTTATAATAAACGACTTTATTAAGCTCTATATAAAACCAATGCGTAACTGATATACGTGCACGTTGCAACAAAGGAAATTCTCATTAAAGGAAAAAAATTTGAAATCAGAGTGGCTATAGACTAGAAGAGGTTACTCAGACTATGTAATCACCAGTCTTGGAGGCTTTAAAAGTTCTCCTTGTTTGGGCCCTGAGCAACCTGGTCTAACTTTGAAGTTAGCTCTCTTTCAATCAGGATATTAGATTAGATGACCTCCACAGGTATTTTTCAACCCATTATTCACTGATTCTACAATATACATTGCAAAACTAGATTCTCTATTATAATAATCAAGGATGGGCATCATCTCAAATATATGTATCTCATCTATAAAGTTCCTTCTATAATACAGTAGTTTAACAGTTCCCATGCAACTTTAGCTCCTCTGCATATGCTAGTTACATTGCTGCATCCTGCATTAAACACATATACCTACCAGCATAATACTTTGTTAAAAACAAACAAAAAAAGCCCAACAAAATACTCCCACTACCACCACCAAAACCAAAATCCAACAACCCAAATCCAACCCGAAAGAAACAAATAATACAAGAAGAGAAAGAGATTCAGAATACTTTGTTAACTTGTAATGTTCTCCTGCAGTATACCTTGTGGCTGACTAGCTTTAGATGTATAACTGAAATTTTTACTTTGATAAAATGAATGTGTCAAGATACAGACTTTTAAGTTAAAAACATCCTAACAATAGTTTACACACAAACATATACATGTAAACACATACATACATACACACACCACAGCAATATATCAGTAACAGGAACAATTAAGGTTTATGAAATATTAAATACAATTAAGATTACACTGAGGAAGTAATATGAAGTGATGTTAGACAGCAAATATTGACCTTTATAATTTATCAAGTGAAAAAGCCTTAATTTGCTTGTTATTCAAACTTTAACAATAAGTATGATAGCTTAGATGGCAGAAAGAAAAAAAACCAAAAACCAGCACTTGCTATCACTTTGCATTAACATTTTGACCAGTCAACAATTCAGCAGTGATGAAATGTGCAGTTTGATTCAAAGTAAGACAAGGCTATTTAAATAACTCAAAATAAGAAATGGGTATTGAAACATTAGAATTTTGATAAGTGATCACAGCTGCACTAGAATTAGTTTCTATAGCAACAGAGGAAATAATGTGGAGAATTGCACTGCAATACAAGATGGATTCCTTACAAACACTGCTGTTCAAATAGAAAACTTTAAAATTATCCACTGTATTAAAATATCTCTATTAAAATAGTTATTAAAATATCCTATACCTTGTACTTCACACATTGTTGTATTTTCATTCTCCACGATTCAATTCTAGTGCACCCATTCAAGTTTCATATTATGTTTTCACACTTTCCCCCATTGCTTACCTCTCTATTTTAAAATTCAAGTAACTTATTCTGAAAAATACCGTATCTTCGGCCTCAAACTAATCTGCATTTTCAATCATTTTACTATCCCTACATAGAAGCACTCGTTACATTTATTTTTCCAGCAGTGTACTTGTAGGAAAAAAGAGATTGCTTTGCACATGCTATTCATAAGAAGCTGCATCACAGCCATGAGAATTACTATCACTATGGAACTTCTGAAACTTGTAGTCATATGAGACTTGCACTGGCTTTTATCAGTGTGCGCTCTAATGTCGTAAGCATGATTAAGAAACCATAGCAAATTATTAGTATTCATGGACTGAATACCCATAAGATGGTAAGATAAAAGCCTTTCAGTTGCTCACATCTTTAGATTTCAAATGTTGCCCATTTCTAACATTAATAATTATTGTTTCACTGCATTGCCCCTGATTCTAGCTATTTTTGGCAACTAATTAAAAGCATATGCCTGAACCTTTTATGTATTTTGCCCTTGTAATGAGACCTATTACTCTAGCTTATTCTATCCCTTTGAGTTCCAAAGTATCTTTCGAGTTACCATGGATACTAGTGATATGCTTTCTCCCACAACTGCTTTGTGTGCCTTATCAAACACCAGAAAACTGACACAGTAGGAATCTGAGCCATCTATATACAGGATTAATACCTAACCTCTTGGAAGTGTTGCTCTTCTCCCCCATCTCAAAAAAAATCAGGTATGCCATACACTAACATTTGTGATGAAATAAACAAGCAAGTTCTTTTCTATCTAAATCTAGTACTTTTTCTCAGGGAAAACAAAATGAGAAAAAGGTACAGACATAAAACAATTTAATCTAATAAACCCTGAAACAGTGTTAAAATTAAAATTAAAACGGGAGTTCATAGAATTATTCTGAGTTCGCTGTTTATTCTGAGTTGACAGAGTTTGCTTCTAGATCAATATATCTACTTAAGTTGTGAAACGTGGCAAATTTCAGCAAGCATTTCAGAAAGGAGTTGCAGAAACATTACATGCAACTCTGAGATTACACATAAAGTAAAACTCCCTTTAACAGAAATTGTTAGGCCTCTTCATACTGATTTATTATGGGCATTTTCAAATGCAAATTGCATTCCAGCAAACTGGGAATAATTTGTACTAATCAGTGAAGAAGAGGGCAGTTTGCAAACTCATTTTTCCCATTATGTTTTTGTATTCTGACCTCTTCTTAAAAACAAAAGACTGTCTCCCTCTCAGACAGCAAAATTTACACAGGATTCAAAAAAACACGCTGTGATACTAAAATAATCTGAATTAATGTATGAGAAGTAAGGGGAAATACCCAGAACAAAAAATAAATTGTTGTAATATGAGTGCAATATAGATTTGTTCAGAACCGTCTCCCAACTTTCACTCCATTAAATCTGTGGAAAGACATCAGCTACATAAATGAGTGCCACAAAGGCAACTAAGAGCTAGAGAGACAGTAAAGAATCGGTAGGTAAGTGCTCCTCTTGCCCCTTTTCCTCAGTTATCTGAACTTCTCTAAAGATTACAGCAAAATACTCAACAAAAAAAAAAAACCAAACCTACTGGACTCGTTCATATCGACTAGCTCAGCCTTACTTTAAAATACAGAGATTTTGAAGCATATCCAAGCCAGAGACACTGAAGCATAAAAAACAGACTCTTACCCTTGTTTGTATTAATATTATGAAATAACTTCTGGTAGGTTTTCCACAAGTGTATATGAACTAACAACATATTAAATGTTTTCATTTTTCTAACAGTGTCACTGTAGGTTAGACTTACATTTGCACAGATTTCCTAAGATGCAATTCTTTTTATTTTTAAATTTATACTTTGAACTGCCTCAGGTCATGATACTCTCTTCTGGGGTCAAAAAAACCATCCACATAATGTTTTTACTGTGAACATTCAAATATGATGAAACTTCACTTCCCCCCCCTGAAAATTTATAAGGAATTGAAACCCAGAGAACAACAAAAAGGAATTCAAAATTGACTATTATATTGTGTTATTTATGGCAACTAATCTGCATTATCAAAATATTACTAGTTACGTAGCTTAATGTTGGAACCACTCATAATAACATTATCAGTCAAGATATTTACACAATGGCTGTGCACTCCTGCCATCACATTCACTTTTACACATCCTACATCTACAGCACCTCTATGTAATACGCTCCTGGATTATCTGCACTGTCCACAAAAGCACACAAGATATCTCCCATTCCTCTCTGAAGAGAAATAAAGTGCAAACTAGTATTTTTAAAGAAATAACTACCATTGCTACCATCTTTCACAAAAAGGGTTCTTAAGTTTTTCCTTCACAGAATCTCAAAATTGTCTGGAAATGGCCACTGTTGCTGCCTATACCCCTGAGGCCAATAGATTGCCCTTAACATTAATGACAACTAATGTTTTTATTTCCAAAGATTTTCTTCTTTTAAAGCCCCTTCTTGTTAACAGGGAGGAAATGGCACCAGGACAAGCAGATGATTCAAAGCGGTGGTTCTCATTGCCAGGGAAACTAATTTTGCTCTGAAAACAGTCAAAGGTTACAGTCATTATCAAACAGGATTATGAGTTTCTCTGAAGGAGAGCATTAGACACTAGTCTCCTAACACAGATATAAGGGAAAATCAACATCAACCAAAGATATCTTTTAAAATTTTACCAGACCTACTCAAAGAGTTATCTATTGGCCAACTTCGGTGTGCACATACAATGACCCAAGATTTGACACAAAAAGAAAAAATATATCAGAGCAGTACAATCACCTTCATCTTCAAGAAGAGCTTTTAAGTTATAGATTTACTTGCAAATTTTCACATTATCATTTCTATACTAAGGCGTAAGCAAATAAACACTAAGTTCAGGGAAAATATATGATTATTCTCTTCTGTTATTCTCAGAATCTAAAAATAGTTCCATTTTGGCATTATGTGGAGAATTTAACATAGCCAAATATTAAGCACTCCAAACAAAACAATTTTGAGAAGGCAGTTACAAATTAAGACTAGTTTCTGTTTTGTATCCATCAGATCTTGAAAAATAAGTGCAATAGATATTTTATATTTTCACTCAACTCAAATTGCCATAAATGCTACATATGCAACACTCTGAAGTATAATAAATATCAATAAAACGTAACATAGATGGCAATGTACTTTTAATTTCATAGTTGTCCTTTTTTTCTATTAAAATTCACAGGAACTTAGATGAAATTGAAAAAAGACACTGTTTTCAATCTTATTAACACAGTAGTTTTAGTGCTGAGGATTTTAAAACAAAGCTTCAGAAGTCATTACACATACTACTAAACTACAGGTAGCTAAAATACAGGGATAATCAAACAGATGAGATATAACAAAAACGGAAACTTTGAGATACTGGAAGCCACAGCAAGTCTCAGAAATATCAAGTAACATTCTAAACAAGATTCCTTGAAGATACGGAGAGATGTGTCTAACCACTAGTGTTAATCTTGACCAATTTAAACAACAACATATGTTGCCCCTCTTTTTTGCCAAAAGAGGCAGAGTTGGCCCTGACCTTTCAGTTACGAGTGTGTTTCCTGGTACAGATGTCAAGTCTTTGCAGTAAACAAAAGCAATCATGTCACCTGTTCAAGTCATATACATAAACTGTATTTGTTCAGGCTGAGCATTTTCAAAGAAAAGAAAATCACACCCGAAGTCAGCCGCTTGAGACGAACCTTTTGTAGTTTCATTCTCCAAGATTTGGATTTTTCAGATACACATGCTCTTATCAGCTCTATTTTTAACCTGCCGCTCATATAAGATACTTGAAATTCTGAACATGTTTACATTATCCATCCAGCAGGCTAATGGAATTGCATACCAGACAGTCATGCATAATTCAAATCAATATCCTCAGGCTTGCAACTCTAAGTCAAAGCTGCCTTTAAATAAGCTGGGTGTGACTTTAACATGAATAAAAGGTATCTAATTTTTAACCTTTATCAGACAAATTGATATTTGCAAAGGAATGTCATAAATCTGCTTTAAAAATTAAAACAAACAGAAAATAATGATAACTGAAAACTTAAAGACAAAATTTAGAATGGTTCAACAAGACTGAGTGCAAAGGTTTCAGAGAGCTGGGTAATTTTTAGAAAAATGTAAAAATATATATACGTAAAAACACATGCTGTAAGAATATTAAGTGGTATGGAAGGCGAATGCAGCAGAATTTCCTATTTACAAATTTAAAGATCAAGCTTTAATTGAACTGGACATAGGTGACTACACATAGAAAATCTTATACCCCGTTAAGCATGTCTGCTAGCTTCTCTCTAAGGAACAGAATCAGAATTTCCATAATAAAATAATTTTCCCTTTTGAGTTTTCCTGTGTGCTTTCACGAGACCTTGATTCCATCACAGCAAACCTTCAGCCACACTGAAATGACCAGAAGCATGGCAATTACATTATCTAAGGATCTATTTCCAGCTTACTTGTAAATACAGTGGAAGAAAAGCAACTGCAAACAAACAAACAAACAACCCAAAACAAACAAGCAAAAACCCCACCCCAAACCAAACCAAACAAACAAAAAACTTGAAGTATTATAACAGATAATACTTTCCCTTTCCCCCAAGGAAAGTATTCCAATAATTCCTAAAAGTTAGTATAACTTGGAACACAAAAGCATTGTAAGTAGCATGTAAGTTTACTTTAACAAGAAAAACAAAAATAAAGGCAGATCATTGCTTCCAGAGAAGCTACAGACACAACTTAATGTTGCTTACTCAGATACAGTCCCAATAAATAATATATATAATTAAAGTAGCTATGAAAATAGTCATCCTAACAAGAAAATACATGTATTAGATAAAAATGGTAACACTATTCATCTTGTACAAGGACTAAATATTAATTAAATAATTCCAAGAGAATACTCATAGTTACAGCATGTCTATGAAACTGATACCTATGCATACAGGAAATAACCTACACTGACAAGATAACAAAACAAAAGGAGTTCATTTACGAAAATAACCTGTTCTTCTTTTATTAAAGAAATAGTTAAAACATAATGTGATCAGATTATAAAAAACAGTCCTAATGGTAACCAATCTTTAAACTAGGGGAAAAAAGCACAACTGGGAGGCAAACAGTCTCAGACTAGAGGTAAATATCTTTTGATTTTAGCCTTTAAAGGTAAGAAAAAATATCCATTTATCCACAGGTGCTATGGAGGAAGAATTGATAAACTGTTCTTTTGTAATATTCTTATGGAGAGTTGTAATAATGGTTTCAGTTCTTATATTTACATAACAAGTACTGCTCCATTCTGCTGGCCAAGTAGCACGACTATTCTCAGCAGGTAAGTAAGGGTACTGAGCGTATGCAGGGTAAAATTCTTTTTTCCAGTGCACCTAGTAAATGTCTACACAGACAGTCTGCTCTTCAATCCTGTTTCTTACTCACTCACTCCATGAGCGAGCCATGGTATATTTGCAACTTGGGTTAAGATTAATGAAAACTGTACCTTCTTTTGCCTGTTCTGTGGGAGTCTTTCAGAACAAGACACGTCACAGTACATGTGCATAAGGATCAAAGAAACTGGTCCCCTATATAACTAGGTATTACCATAACACCAAGAAAAGAAAATGCCCATACCTAATAGCTTTTAGATTATATGAGTAAAAGAAATACCCAGTTTTCAGTGTGAACTCTCAGAATCAGCAAAAGCGCTAGGTTCATCAAGGCAATGATCTTTTTTGCTGATATAATACTATCTTTTGTGTTTATATCACAAATCACTTCTACATTTTATTAACGTGGAACATCCATATCAAATACCATGCCACAAGGAACTATTTCAGCCACAAATAGGTATGGGAACTTTTCCCAGTTAATGACAGATCTTGATCCTTTCATAAATCCAAGATTCAAATAGACATTAAAATAGTAAGTTTACAATAAAATGGAAACTTTCCTGTAATTATTAATGCATGATTTACATCACTTCAGAGACATCACATTGCCAAGGGTGACTTTCTTCAATGCCTTCACATCAATGCAAAGGGTATTTCTTCAAAGACTTCAAAATGCTGGCAGGAGGAACCTAAATTGTAAGATTTCTTTGCTCACTTGTGCACAACAGGAAAAAAAGCCCTTTCCCATTGGAGGACAGTTTTTCCTCCTCCTTGGAGTTGGTGTAGCTCAAAAAGGAATCTTCCTGTTCAAAATCTTATCATCATCACCGAGTTTTGTTACTAGTTCTCTTCTCTCAGCAGTAGATGACATGCATGCTTTAACAACATATTTTTTTCCAGCATCTCTGCTGCTAATCATGGAGTAAATACATTATTTCAGAATTATTAAAATTCATTCTATCAAGCACTCCTTTGGTTGACAAGATACTTATTGTGCACAACTTTGATATCATCTATCTGGCTTTTCAGAAGTTCCCAGTGTAACTCCATTCTCTTCCAAACAGCATTTAAACTCGGACACAGATCTTCTTTGCATTTAAATCCCACATTTACATCTTGCAATCTCCATAATGTTCCTCAAGAAAATGAGAAGAATAATTACCTTCTACCCCTACCTGCAAATTCTGTCCATCCCAGGTCTGTAGACTCTGTAAACACTATGTTTATCTGCCATTCATGAAGGTAAAGAACCATAATCACTACATGCTCATAGCCTAACATGTGAATTACACGAAAAGTACCTTGCTATCAGGCACTTTTCAAAAAACAAAGGGTAACACTTTCTTGGGAAGTAAAAAATATCTAAAGTCTGTAAAACTGAATAGAAGAGCAAAAGTCAATCTTTAAATCAACTTAATCTCTGCAATGCTCAGTTGACTATATTTTTAGGAAATACGCATCATAATTTCAAACATTTAACACCAATCAAGTTAATTCTGGACAGTATTCTGCAGACCCCACCTGGAGTACTGTGTTCAGATGTGGGGCCCCCAACATAAAAAACACATGGACCTGTTGGAGACAGGCCAGAGGAGAGACACAAAATTNGGAACAGGTTGCCCAGGGAGGTTGTGGATGCCCCATCCCTGGAGGTGTTCAAGGCCAGGCTGGATGAGGCTTTGAGCAACCTGGTCTAGTGGAGGGTGTCCCTGCCCATGGCAGGGGGGTTGGAACTCGATGATCTTTAAGGTCCCTTCCAACCCAAACCATTCTATGATTCTATGATCCCTGAATTACAAAAGTATCTTTTGTACTACACAAAACTATCCTTCAAACATTCCCTTGATATAGCTATGGGCTGAACTGCTACACTCCTGAGAGGCTTAAAAAGCACAAGAAATTAGCTTTCTTCAATTTAAAGCGTTTGGAGCCAATTAAGACTCACTCCAATTTACCAATAAGTAGGATGTAGGCATACAAAATCAGGGATCAGAACTTTGTATCATTAGTATTGCATCATTGCACTATCTCCTGTAGTATATGAAGATTTTAAATTACTATTAAAATAAGAAGTGTCAAGGGTAGATGTCCACATACATAATAGCATAACAACCATAAAGCTGGCTCAACTAAAAGAAATATTGTAATTTAAAAAATCCCTTTTTCTCTCCCAAAAAAATCTCTAGAAAGTGCATCAATATCAGCAATGTCTCACAGCTGTAATATGACTCAGCTTCAATATACACTCTGAAACATTTGGGAAATACTGCTCTGAATTTTACCTAAAACTTGTCTTAAGTGTCTTTACTGAAGGCTACTGAAGATACTTTCAAAGTATCTTGATGAATGTATTATTTGAAACCCTAGGTCTATCCAAAACTGCAGGCCAAAAAAGAATATTTTCTTCCAATAGGTGTTATACCAGAGAAATCTCACAGGTAATCTGATAAAGACACCGAGAAAAATGTGTGGCCACCTTCTCCCAAAATACTCTTTCCATTGTATTTCTAATTAATTTCTTTAAAGCACATTAGAGGAAAAAGAAGAGAAATAACTATTTAAGTTGTGATCTAGTATTCAACTGAGCTTTCAGTCTTCTAGTCTGAATATTAATTCATACTTCTTATTCCACGTAAGTCATCTTCTTTGCCTGTAATTCTTATAATCTGAAATGTACAGGTAGACCAATTTTGAGAGAACCTTGTGGCCTTATTTTGCTCAATACGATACAACCATACCGAGGGTCTCACTCCATAATTTTGAAACAGTAAGTCTTCATTCACACTTGGCTTGAAAATAGATCTGCTTATATGCAGGAATAATGATAGAAACTGGAAGACATATGATTATCAAGGGATTCACTGAGGGATCCTCTCTCAGCCTGTCCACTGGCTTTCACCTTAGCTTGACAAGTCTGAAGAAGTAGGATCCTGCTTTACAGAAGATATTTACTGAGGAAAACTCCCCCAGGTTGCTTTAATTAATTGTGGAGATTCACCTGTATACCAGTTTTGAAGTGCTTTTGAAAGAGGTTTTGGTGTTTATGTTGGGCAGATACTGAAAGAAAATTGCTCTATATACTTCAAGTAGTTCACTGAAGAGACTTTTCACAAAACATGAACAAGAGAGAAAGAAAAGGCAAAAAGCTGCATAAAGAATCGGATCCAAGAGATTCCAGAAGAACAGTCGCCTTCACGTGCAAAGATTGACACTGAGGAGCAAGGCAAACATATGTCCAACAGACACATCAACATAAAGTGCCGAAAGCCTAGAGAAGAATAAAAGCGGAGAAGACAAACTACAAAAATAACATCATACTCTACCTTCACAATATGGAAAAGATGGATAAAATCCAGTAGCATATGCCTGCGAGAGCAGCAGATTCTCATTTAAGAGAACTTATGTTTTCTCACTGCAGTCTTTTAGTGCTTCCATATGTTCCAAAAAACCTTGTGAAATGTAAGGCACTTGAGCCAATCTCAGAAACAGAGCCTCTGAACTAACATGTCTTCAAACACGGGGCTTTATCAACTGAGAAGTTAGAAAAAGTCTTAAAAATAGGTTGGAGATGGAAACTGTGGTTGTACTGAGCTGTTAATCTATAGACAAAGTACATCTAAGTGCTGTGTAAGCAAGCAAGCTTACTACACTTTCCATCATGATGTCCCTTACTCAGAACCGGGATCAATTCCCCTTCCTTGCTTGCTAATCTGGAATTTTGCACAGCTCTTAAAGAGGTGATTTGGAAAATACATGCTTTAAGAACATCACAAATTAACTATAAAAAATACCAGACTCTTTTCTTCCCCTCTTCTACATTTCTCATCTCAAGAGACTCAGAGAATCTTGATCTCAAAAGCAAAGAAGAACTTTTGACATCTGCCTGCAAAACTCTCAATTTCAATATGTTTACCCTAACACTTTAAAGTTTAAAATTTTCTGGTTTTAGAAATTTAAGTTACTGTTTTCTTGAAGAAAATAAATTGTACTTGCCTATGAAGCTTATAGAATCATAGGATGGCCTGGGTTGAAAAGGACCTTAAAGATCATCTAGTTTCAACCCCCCTGCTGTGGGCAGCGATGCAAACCTCTTGAGCAGGCTGCCCAGGGCTCCATCCCGCCTGGCCTTGAGCACTTCCAGGGATGGGGCATCCGCAACTTCTCTGGGCAAGCTGTTCGAGTGCCTCACCACCCTCTGCGTGAAAAATTTCCATCTATCTGTAGAGATAACAAAGACACAACTTGCTTTATAATGCTTGAGTTTCTAAAGTTCTGGACTTATTTTTGAAATTGATGTTATTAAGAAAGCATAGTCCATTTAAGATCACAACCAATACAGATAATAAAAAATATTTCCAATTACCAAAGTACAAAGAATAATGCAAATTTTAAATTGAAAGTTTGCAAACAAAAACACTTCCTTATTTAGATCACTCTTTCAACTCATAATGTCCTTGTTAGCAGAAATATCTTACGGTTTTATTTTTGCTTTTTTATGTGTTTGGTTTTTTTTTTTTACTATTTTTGTGCTTTATTTTCTTAAACAGATGTGTAATATCACAGCCTTTTTTAATCCTCTCTTCAAAAACATTATAAATAACTGGAGCACATAAAGGCAATTACTACATATTCAAGGTGATAATAAGAGCACTTGAAATGGTACAGAATAATACAAAAAGTAGGATGTACATTATAAAAAATGAATGGGAAATTGTATTAGGATATGTATCAGGGAAAAGGAGAAGAGGTCACTTCAGTAAGTACCCATACGTTGTTGGGCAACATGAGAAAGAATACAAAGAATATTATTGACAAAAATAAGATTTCAATCTTCAAGCCAACCCCAGAACTCTGGACCTAAGCACAGAGGCTAGGTTAAGCCCACACATAGATAACAAGAAATACTTTAGTTATATAGGTTTTGCTCTTTTCTGTGATTAACAGTTTTAAGTCATTTGTGTGAGAGTTGGAAACTCCAGGTGTAAAAGTATCTTCCGTAACATGCTACTTTGCCATCTGCCCCATTTTACTTTTGATGATGACATGATTTTTCTAATGAACTAGATTTTCCATTAGAGATATGCTGGAATTAAGCCTGTCCATGAGGAGCTCAAAAGGTATGTATTTACAATAGCTTGGGGTCTGCAGAAATACTTGCATCTAACCAAAATATTTATTTTCATTTAAAATATATATTAAAACCCATCAAAACCTAAGTGCATCAAATGTTCTACACAAATATATAAAGTGTATCAGATGCTGGTCATAAACAGGTATTTGTGAATCAAAATTTAAAAACCTAAATTCCATGCATGAACTAAAGTGCTACCAGAACATTCCATCATCAAAATACACCAACAAAACAGGAAAATATCTTGCTTTCTTCGTTTAACTCTTAAAAGCATTACACGCAATGCTATGCCAGTTCTAGAAAAATATGCTGAAAAGAAAGATTAATATGGCCATCTAGAGGAGAAAAGAATGATGTGAAAACATGCCACACACATTTTCAGGCTTCAGAATAAAACACTGTTAGAGGCATGTAGACAGAAAATAGATATAATAAGCTAATTATGTAATTGATGAGTGAACCTTAAAATAATATGATCAGACACTTTGATGGTCTTAGTAATTCAAACATATTAATATTATACATGTTTTTAGCAATGGAGGCAAAGCTGTATTAATAAATATAAGATTAAAGGTGTGTATTAATAAAGAGGGTGTATTAATAAAGATAAGATTATGTTTTTGTCTCATTGTAAAATTTTGTGTGCACTGTTAACTGAAAATGTGTCTAAACAAATTTTAAAAGTGAAAATTAAATTGCAAACAGTTATTAGTAAAACTGTTTCAACAGTCAAAAAAAACAACTAGTGTAAAAAATCTCAGGATTCCCATGGCATGAACCCTTCCATAGATCGATTTTGCAAGTTAAGGAACAGCAAGTCTTTGAATTTTTAAAAATTGTACTGAAACATCTAGAATTTTGACGCTGTCTACTTGGAATCTGAGATTTTTAACCTCATCTGCTCAGCGAACTGTTTCTCTGAACACATACGAACTGTTTGGTAGCTCCAGCCAGTCTCTTTTTTTTTTGACTGCAAGCTTTCTTCATGAGGTCTCCACCTTCTCTTTTCATATAGGTTCTAGATTGGGCAGCTTTCCCTCTGTACTGATCATAACATAATGAGGCACACTTTCCTCTATTCACACACATTTTTTTCATTGTGCAAACATTCCTCCTTTTATGTTTGAAATAACTTAGGAAGAACATAAAGTACTAACACTAATTATTCTACTGTGCCACCTTCAGGTCACTGAAAAGTGAAAAATAATGGGTTGTTAATCTGTTACCACGTCCAATACCACAAAACCCTTTTCAATAGTATTGAACATAATTTTGTTGAGATTAATGAATTACAAAGATGAGACAAAATTATCACTCTAATTTGCAAGCATTTTGCAGAAAAGTGCAGAATAACTGCAGGCTATCAAATAGCTAACACTTATGATTCTCTAGTCCTTGCAAACTGTGGGAAGCAGCACAAAGCAGCAGAAAAAGCAAAATACTGACAGTATTAAAGCATTTCTGCAAGTAGATGTATGTGGTTAAAAATTTACAATATTAAGTTACGATGTTTTGATAGTTTTTGCTTCAAAGCTTTTTTCCAAACCCTGAATGTTCTTTCATTATAATAAATTCAATTTGCATGCTAATTTTAGAGTGAATATGTGTATGCATATTATACAAATGAGTTTTACATCCAGCCAGCTTCCTGAATGGAAAGAGCATTGAGAAGAGATAGCAGCTGGTGGCGGATATTTAGGAATAAAAGAAAAACACAAAAGAGGGTGAAACAATTGTAACTTTTTTGATGCAATACTTGGACTTGACAACAGGGATCTTTTTTCTTAAATTCTAACCATGATATAGATTTCCAGACTGGAATTCTCATTCCCAAAAAGAAGATATAAGACAATTATTAAAAAGAAAGCAACAAAAAAAAACTGGAAACAGGCTAGCACATTGACTTCAGAGCTTAAATCTTATAGAGCCAAAGTAAAAAGCTCAGAACTGAGAACTTTTCACTGAGAAGATAACTAGGTAGGATAAAAAAATCTGAACAACTGTGAATTAGAAAGAGGTATGTCACATGTTCCTCCCAACATTAATTATTCTATTATTATTTTAACAAGCAGCCTCAATAGTTTATAAAGAGATAAATACATCATTCTCTGTATCTGAAAGTAGTCTACTTGTATAACTCGTATCTGGTACTATTTGCCAATAAATATGATTGATTTTTCAGTCTCCTGTTAATATACATCACCATTCATTCCCGACAATGACATGAGTCATACAAAAAATTAGCATCTTATCTTTCATATTTCCCCCACCAGCAGATGTCCTTAGATACAAAAAAAAACCCCCAAACAATACTTTCACTATCCCTCTTCCTTGTCATCCTCCATCACAATGTCCACGGATCAGTTCTTGCTGCCTGACCTTACATCTGCACCTCCTTCCCTACTTGCTGGAACTCAAGACTCCCAGCCTTCCTACAGTTTAATGGCAAAGGAAAAAAAAACAAAAATTCTGATGATCAGAAAACCAACCTGCAACTTACTTCAACTATGGTATTCATGTCTTCTGTGTCTTAACTTGGAATCATGAATGAGTATTCACCAATTTCAAATTTCAGTGGCAAACAAACTTTTATATAACTGAATTACCTCACATACTAGAAAATCTAACTTTTTCCAAGCATTTCTGGATGGTATAGAACATTTAAATACTGACCTTTAATTACATGTATCATTTTTTTATTAGAAAATGCCAACCTCTAAAAAAATCCTTGATTTTTAAAATATTAAAGGGATACCAACAAATATCTTACTATAGTCTATATTGTAGTTACTTGAGATTTTAGTCTGCATTAGTCTTACTTTGAAGTAACTTCAATCAAAGCTTACTTTCTGTGCTAGAAAACGGCTATAGACAGTTCTCACACACAGCTACTTTCAAGCCCAAAAAGCATATTGACAAAATATCGACAGCAGAATTCTCAGCCCCTATGTCAGGCTGTCACCCTCACTTAAAATCAAGAAACATATACCACAAAAGAAAACATCCATTGTTTACACCAAACTTTTAACTTAATGGAAGATTTACATTAACCTAATCCTTGTAATTCTTTCTGTGATTTGAAGAAAGAAAAAGATACAGGACAGTCCTGTAATGCATACTGCAATGACCACATGCACTGTAACCAATAACCACTTTAGTTTACTTTGCTGTTACAACAGCTTATCAATAGAGGAACAACACATCTTTGTATTAATAATACCATAGAATTAATCAAGAGTTGCCATACTTCCTTCCTAAATCAAAACAGTTTAAATTTCCCCCAAAATAAAACTACTAATGATAGAATTGTATGAAACTTAATATAACAAGACATTATATCATTTGCAATATTTCTGGAAGAATGTTCACCAGTCTGTGCCTTTTTTCTGCAGCATGCACAAACATAAAAAGCATCTGGATATTTCTTGCAGACGTCAACAACTTGCAAGTCAAGCTGTCCTCATCTAGGACTTACTTATCCAGAAAATAATTCTGAAATCTGGAATAAAGGGAATGCTTTTAAATCACTCTTACCTTCATCTATTGAAGCTTCACTACTGTATCCATCATATTCTGCAGACAAGGGACTATATTTTTGTCTGGTTTCCCATATATAGTTTTTTTGCTGTCTGCCATCCACCACTGGCAGCCTGGAACTCTGGGTTCTAGACAAGGCCTCATGATATTTACCCAGTGCTTCATCTTCACTCTCAGATGATGAACCATGCTGGTCTTTACTCATATAAGAGTTGTCTGTTTGAATAAAATAAAGCAAATCGACTGCAGCTCAAAATAGAATACAAGAAAATAACCATAAAAGGTTATCATTGAAGATATTTAAGCTATTTCAAGTAAAATTTATGTAATATTTTAAAAATATCATCTTGTAATTATAAGTATTATGTGATTTTGTAATTGGTGAGAGCTATTTTTATTTTCTAGAAAAACTGAAAGATCATTAAGCCCAAAAAAAACGTTCTAAAACTCATTCAACAGAAAATGGATCAATTTACATAAGGCAGCACACACTGAAGTTCTTGAAAGCCTTCATTAAGTAAGAAAATGCTCAAAATAACCATTGTAAATTAAATCCAACACTGCTGCAATATTACATTTGGATACCTAGCATATCAAAGAAAATAACCTCCTTTCCCAGCTGATTTTTGCTGTGAGCATGCAGCATAACACAGAAATGAAACTGATTTACAAAGAGAAGAGCCTATAACAAAATTGTCTTAGGATATTTATGCCAGTAGCACTTAAACTCACAATAACAAATGAGAAACTGCTAGTGAAAGATATTTGCATGTACGATATTACTTAACTTCAACAACTTAAATTTAATTTAACAATCAACAGTCCCTTGTTCAATAACTGAAATTAATGCAGATTCTCAGTACAGTCATCTGGCAACAGCAAAAACTGCACAGAATAAACTATCTAGTTAATTCTTTTTTTACAGAAAAGATAATGCCCACTCCTGTGGTAGCATTGACTACTTGCCAAGTACAACTTCCTCCCACAAGTTAGAGATTCAGCTGCATTTTTATTTCTGTAAAAGGAAAGCCTCCCCCTCCCTTTTCCAAAACTCCAATGGATTCCATGCAAATGTAACATGCCATGCAGAGGTTCTGTATATCTCAAACTCTAATAGGCACAAAAAGAGTTCATGTAAACTCAATAAAGGCCAGCATTACCACCACACTGTGAGCAAACCTATGGTATATGGTTCGCCAATGGATTTGCATTACCAGCAGAGCTCTGAGACATCCATAATACTGTTTTTCAGATCCTGATTCTCCCCTCTCTGCTTTTATGCCCTCCTTCCTGCCCCATCCTAGCTCTTGTTCTGCATTTCCACTCCCACCAGTCTCTGTCTTCATGCCCAGCCAGTCTCATTCCTCTGCCTGCGTATTCCAACTAAAGGAGGGATTCAGCTTAGCCAAAATTCAGCCACTTAAAGTAACTCAACCTATGCCAGCCATCTAGGCCTCTTTTACAGTGAAGTGTTTGCCTCTTCCTACTACAGAGGTCCTTCCTTCCTACTTTTAGGTAAGCCTCTAGTGTAGATGAGTAAAATCACTTCCCAGAGGCCTGTTTCTCCATAGTACTCATACAGAAAAGGCTGTGTTGCAAGTTTATGTAGGACATCTTTTGCAAAGAACCTTAAGCTAAGTTCCTGTCTCCCAGACTCATACTCCCAGTTCCTGCTCCAAGCACCCAGTTTTGGTCTCTTATCAGGATTTCCTCTTTATTCTCTTCATCTATCCAATATCTCAAATTCTCTTTACTTGCACCTAACCAATTCCTCATGTAACTTTAGTCTTTCACCCTTAGTCTCTCTATAACTGTCACCCACCCTACTTCAAATCCCAGTCCACCACTTGCATCATGTCACATTTGTTCAGGAAGTTTCTGTCCTCACGTAAGTCATGTTTATTCTCAATCCTTCTGTTCAAACTTGCAGTGTCCTTCAGTAACTGTATCAAAAGGAGAATAAGACCTGTTCTGTTCTTCAACCCCTACAATGAAGCATATGAGTGCAAATGGGATGGTCAGTGAATTTAACAAGCAAATTATGAGAAGTTTTACTATGCCATTTCAAAAGGCAAAGCTTCCAAAGATTC
Source organism: Syrrhaptes paradoxus (assembly GCA_013400615.1). Classification (NCBI taxonomy): domain Eukaryota; kingdom Metazoa; phylum Chordata; class Aves; order Pterocliformes; family Pteroclidae; genus Syrrhaptes; species Syrrhaptes paradoxus. Next base: position 173,182 of record VZTO01025919.1, read on the forward strand.
ACAATTTGGTCAACTGTACATGTTTTTTTCATAGAAAAAAATGTGTAACTCTGGCATGGGAAAAGTGCTCTCCCACGTTTCAAGTACATACTCCAATATACAAAGCATTTTAGTGAAGTGGATGAGAAATCAACTTATTTTTTGCACAGATAACCAGCATGTTTTTCCCATACTCTTTCCCTGGAAACAGCAAAAGATTTTTAACTATAGCTTAAATAAATAAATAAATAAATAAATAAATAAATAAATAAATGTCAGTCAAAANGTCGGACAAATATGGTTCTTCCCATTATATGGATGGCTATAAAGCAAGTTCAATTTCATTGATCACTTATTGAAAATATCACACCAAGTAGGTTATATTCTGATTAGCAGGTTCACTGTAAGGGGCTGCCCAGCAAAAGGAGTCTCCTGTGCTGGTACACAGAGTAAAATTTTGTATCTCATATGGCCCTCAACAAATTGAGACCTCCCACCCAGGAAACTTCTACAGATTTCCACAACTATAATTAAAACAGGGCATACCAGGACTAAAATATAGTGCTAGACACCAATATTACACGTATCATCTATCATCACAAGAAACATATTCACAAACATGAAATTAGGTTCATTAATCAGTCTGCATAAAGTATAAAGAATGGAATAGTACAAAACATGGTAGCAACATGCTTGAAAGAAGTGCTGAAAGTTATGCCTGTACTAATACACTGACAGTTGTAAGCATCCAGAAGTTCTCAGTGACACCAGATTTTTTTTCCAGTTCCTAGCATAAAAGAAAAAAAATAAGGATGTATACTACCATTACAAGTCACGAAACAAGACCTCTTCAGAGGACTTTAAAACCTCATTCAAGTTAAAACACAAGCTATCCACACAAACATTTTTTAAATGAACAATACAAATCTGTTTCAGTTTCCTGGGAAAAAAATAGCTTCCTGCACATTAAAAAAAATCCTCAGGTTTTTACGCCTCTCCTTGACACTTCTCTTTTGATTTTCATATCTCAGTTGGGAACTTGGTAGGAGGATTCATGTTCTTACTAAAAACTTTCCTTTATTTGGCTAAGACAGGACATATATAATTATTAACCTATTGAAAGCTATTCATTTGCTTATTACGGGATCTAAAATGCCATTTTTGATAGAGAATATATTTTTCAAATACTGTATTACATGAAGAAATAACAGATAAGATCATAGTTTATCATACAAACATGGAAACCACCTCCTAAATCAAATTTAAAAAACAAAACAAACAAAAAACCCCAAAACCCAACAAAACGAATATCTGAAATTTTCAGATAAGTGAAATCACAAACACAGAAGAAAAAAAAAAATCTACCATGAAATAATTCATTTCTCTACAGAAACAGCATCTCCAGAAAAGCCTGTGTTGCATTCTAAAAATTCACTACACAGCCTGCAAAACAATTGTGTAAAAATGCAAGGTTTTACTTCTTACTCACAAACTATTTTTGCAATTCCATTGTCATATTCTTTAAGACTGGATGATGAAGAAGCATCCATATCAACGATACTTAGGTTTTCTTTGTAAGACTACAACCTTCTTTAAGACAAGCTTCATTCAGTTATTTCTATACCTAAAATCACTTAACTGCCACTTGTCATTGAGTTTTGTGTCTTGACATTATCTTACGTATCCCAGAAAGACATTCTGAAGATCTACTATAATGTAAATGTAACAAGTTATTTTTTTATCATCTTATCACATATTATGTAATGCTTTTAAAATACACAAAATAAAAAAAATACTTTCACAGAACAAGTGTTAACTTCCAGTATTAATTAATTTCTAGTTTTCAACAGAAACCACACAAAGCACTGCAGAGGTAAGAATAACTGTATACAGAAAAAGAAAAGTTAGAACATAGGAAAGGCTTTGACTAAACAGTTCCTTTAAGTAATACTTTAAAAAGTAATTAACTTCCAAGAAAGAACAACATAATTAGAGAATGAGGCACTGACAACACAAATCCACTTTCATCCACAGGAAACACTATTACTAAATGTGTAAATTAGGTGAAAAAAGTAGGAAATATCATAAGTTTCAGGAAAGGCTGAAGAATGCAGTTTGCTGACTGACTCCTCACCTTTTCCTGTTGTCTTCTTATTAGATAACTCTCTTTCCATTTTCTTTGAGTTTTTCTTTTCAGTCGCTTTTGCAATTGTAGTTGACACATTGTCTTCATCCTTTGATAAGGATTTTCCTTCTCTGGCAAAGAAGGCTTCACATTTATTTTCTTTGCTATCATTAATGCAATTGGGATGGTCATTGTGCATTTTCTTCAAGCTGGAGTCTGATAATTTTTGCTTCTGTACTTGAACAAGTTTTGTTTCTAAATCTTGGGGAACATTGACACCATGCATTTCTTCAGAATCCTTAAAATCAACTCCAGGTGACCATGGTTTGATTCTTCCATGCAAATGATTCTTAGAATTATCTGATACTGCATGTAGGCAATTATCTTGTGCTTCAATAGATTGCCCCATTGTAAATTTATCACTTCTCAGGTTACTGTCTTTCAAGAAGTTATCACTTATAAAATACTCATTTCCTTCTACTGCTTCCCTTTTAAAAGGTCCTCCTACATTCTTCAAATCCTGTATTTCTGTATCACTTAAACGATTATTACTATCTGTGCCTTTTAACTGGCACTGGGTTTTGTTCATGACATGGTCAGATACTCCATCCTGACTTCTATCTTTTTTCACAAAATGTAATGAATTAGAATAATGAGTGTCTTTATGTTCTGCAACACCACTCTTTGCTTTCATATTTATTTTCTGAGAATGAGTTAATGATGGTGTGTGTTCCTCACTCCCTTGCACGGGTTTCTCATTCTGTACTTTGGAGCTTTCATCTTCCACACAAAGGCCATTGATCATGCTTGTTACTTGTTCTGTTACTGAATCAGCTACACTGTAGCCAACTTCTCCAATGACACTGGTCAGGTCATCCACAGCACTGCTAAGTGTGTTGACCAGAGAAGACACAGATGGAAGGCTCAGATTTTGCTGAAGGCTTCTGAAAAACGCCATTTGCCCAACCTATGCAGCAACAACTTTAATACCAAAAGGTCGTCCGTTTCACAAATGGATCAATTCCACTTCTCAAAGTTCTGTTGCAGAGCTATTTGCTTTTTCTATCTCATACTCAATATATTTACCAGGGGGAGTTGCAGCTTTGCTCTTTCCATTCAATATGCATTGCAAATAATAAGAAAACAGCTAAATAAATATCTTGAAATGAAGCCACAATCAACCAGCAAAACCATAATCTTTCATCAACTGTAGCGTCAACTAGCCATAATAAAATTCATTATTTACAAAAATAAGAATAAGTGTGTGAGGTGGAAATACGGGGTTTTTTTATTCTAACCTGAAAAGAAGAAGTTGTGAGACATTTAAATTATGTCCTTTCATCAATGTCACACTAAAACCAGCTTTTAACATAATAATTGCACAAAACCACACATCCTGAAGATTTCTTCACCCCAAAACATTTGTTTTCTATTACATAAGGCAAGATATTCTGGAACAGGAAGACTTGCTTTGTAACAAGAAGAAAGTTGACAGAATTAATTTCCGTGGGGCGGGGGGGGNTCTCCAGGAAAACTGAAAATAACAATTTAGCTGCACTTTTTAAAGAGGTAGAAGGGAAGAAAGCCTCTCAAATTTCCCATTCTGTTCTCTGGTGCCTACCTCTTCCTCTCAAGTCAGCTTACAAAGGCTTTTTCCACAGCCCTAAAGTAGAAAGTGGTTATTTTACCAACCCTGAATATATTTTTCAAGGTCTAACTTTTTTCACTTCACATTATCTTTGAAGACCTTATTCTATTTAAGTGTAGAAATAATTTGTTAGCCAGAGATAAGATATCTTTAGTTCCTAATGTTTTACTTCTTTAAAATTATTTCCCAGGTGAGTAAATGCAAGACCTTCTCTAAAAAAGTCAGTGAATTGTTTTAACAGGCTGAGTGAAAACCCAACAACCCCATTCACAAATTTACTTGAGAAGACTTAATTATACACAATTACGGAACATTTTAAATATGTTCAAGAGTATTCTTATAGTGCAAGATAAATATCTTCCCATAAGAAAATGTCAGCTCTTTGGTTATATAGCTGCTGAATTTATGTGGCTTGTGAATACAAAGCTTTATTCCTTTCCACATACTGCACAGTTCCAGGAAAACTCAACATAGTATGTTTTCATTCTGTGAGTCAAGTGATTATTTGTGTATTTCAGCACATCCTTGTAAAAATGTGTGTTCTTATTTTAGTAGTTTAGTACACTGTATTTCAGATACTTACAAAGTTTATCTTGTGAATTCTTTCTTGTTGTGTATCCTGAATCGAGATCTGGGAAACAACTAACATTTTCAAAACACATCTTCTTATTAATATATAGGAAAAGTAGCAACATGAGAATAATGAACACCCCAACAGCAGACAGGAATCCAATTGCTTCAGGAGATACTAAAAGAAACAGAAAGAAACATATTTTTTAAAGTCTTGTAGAAGTTTAATTCGTAAAAGTTATAATATTTATCAGAATTGATCATTAATGAATACTGCTAATGTTCCAAATACATATTCAAAGTATAACTAAAAACCCACCATTTACATTTGAATTAAAGTTAAATCATCTTTTTAAAGAACAGAAAAGTATCTGGTCCCAAACTAAGGGAGGAGTGACATTGTGACCAAGACTACTGGACCCCATAACAAGACAGTGTCTCTGCAGAAAATGGGGACATTTATCAGCAGACAGCAAGGCTAATGATTTTTAATGAAACATCTGAGAGAGAGAGAGAGCACTGGAAGGAAACTAAGAGCATCCCTCCTTCCTAGAAGGGGCTGGACGTTTGGCTACCTGGACTCAGGGCCAGCACTGAGACAGTACTGCTAGGGAGGGACTGAGCCCTTGCTGGTGAGGCCATTGCCTCTGCCAGCCTTGTTACACACAGCCTTCTCTTAAGGACCAGCTGGCCCTTGTTGCTCCCTGACAAGTAATACAGTGAGTGAGAAAAAAACAGAAAGAGAAAAACCACATAACAGTATGTTCCTGGGACATGTGCCACTTGCGTATAAACCAAGAAAGACCTAAGTGGAACAGAGATCAAGCATACTTAAACCACATCCAGGTAGAGGAATAAAGGCTGAAGTAGACTGACATGTCTTAGAAAGTGTATAAAATGAAGAATATTTAACTGCTATTAAGCAGATAACTGAAAGGGAGTATCAGGCATCTTTTGCAGAGGCAGAATCTTGCAAGTCCATCACTACCTAACTAACATCAGTAATACCATTTAAGATTCCCTAAGAAATGGTTTTAGAAATAACAAAATCTGGGAATGGATGTAGCAAACTGGACCAATGGGGAAAGAGTAATTAAGGGGTAGCTTGTTTAGTTGAAAGGAGACTGAGTAGAGAAAGGTATATAGAAGGGCAGCAAAAAAAGAGGGTCTAGAAACATAAGATATAACGAACAAGTTATAAAAGCAGTTCAATAACAAGAGAGGGCAGATCTTTTGACAGAAGAGGTGTAGATGCCCACAGAGTATAATGAAGCTGACCCACTTCATTAATCAAGGTTGCCAGGATGTCAGAGACAGCCCCTTGGGCAACCCACTGTATTCTCCACTGGGTCTACATCTGAAAGACTTGATGTGAAAAGTTAAAGGGTGACAGAATCGCAAATTTTTTACTAAATAGTGTGGAAGGTTGACGTGAAGGGTTATGGAACTGTAATTGAATAATATTTGGGTGCAATTTGTAACAAAAAAGTTATAGACCTCAATAATTGCATGCAATTAACAATGGTGTAAAGTGTTATAGAACTGTAAGTGATTCATAGTGGTGTGTTTATTAGTTACTTAATCTGTTAACTGGTTTATTAGAAGTGTGCTGACCAACTAATAAAAATTGTAGTCTCTTGTATCAGTTATGTCTCAAACCTGTACTCTAAAGAGGGAGAGTAAGACCTTGAGGTAACAGACACCTTAACACTTAGGAGCGTTTTTTGTGGCCTTGACACACAGAGGTGCATATTTCAGGACTGAACACACCTGCATTCATGTGGATGAAAGCTAGCATTTCGCATACCCCTTTCTTCCTTCTGTTTTTGCTAGACTCCTTTCTAGTCACTACCATAAAACCCGTTATTGCAGGTTGAATTTTTTTCTATTTATAAAAGATTTATGCAGATTTATCAGTTTTGTGAACTCTGTTTGCCTAGATCTTGGCACTTCATTTCAGGAGTATAATGCTGTGTGGCAACATATTTCGCTATGCAAAAAGGAGTGAGATGGAAGAAAAATTGCAACATATTCTGCATTCTCAGAGATTCAATACAAAAGGACAAGAGGTAACAGTCTGAAGTAGCAACAAGGAAAATTCCAGTTGGAAATGAGGGGGAAAAAAATCCAGAATAAGAGGAATTAGTCACGGAAACAGATTGCCTAGAACACTCATAGAATCCAACTTTAACGTTAGCCTGGCTTTGAGCAGGGGGCGGTGCTGCGAATTACTTTTCCAGAAGCCTTCCAAATTAAATTATTCTGAGTCTACATATGCCCTTTGTAAATCTGAGTTCATACATCTATGTATAAGTGCTGACTGAGAACACAGTCTCACAGAGGAAATTCCACAACCTCCTCAGTTTGCTTTGCGGGATGACAGGATACATTTGCATTTGTGGTGCTGTTCTTAAACAACTATATAGGTGTGTCTGAAAAAGCAGAAAAGAAAGATCAAAAGAAATGCACCTTCCACCATCTAAAAGGAATTGGTCAGATTTGCACTTCTGCTTTGAGATGGACACACAGACCTATCTGAAACTGTGAAAATTATCTTGCTTCACTTTTTACCTCTGACCAGAAGAGGTTACGTAACACTGTGCCTAGAACCTTGAAAAATTTCACGCAAAAAGGAACTTGCCAATAACTTTGAACCACCCATCCTGACAAAATTACTAAAGAATACCAGAATGGCAAACAAAAAGGTCCCAAAAGGATGAAAGAGAAACCCCAATCAGACTAGAACCTCTATTTAGTCAGTATCAAACTTGAGTAAAATTTTTTCTTGTTTTATTAGATCATACCAGAAAAAATAGGAAAAACATAAGCAACTCTCAACTGAGTTAAGTCAGGAACCCTGTTTTCTGAAGAACTGAATGCAAAGATGGAATAACTGGAAATGTTCAAAATCTGGCCTTTACCTTCCAACCCACTAACATCCAAGAAAGAAGAAGAAATATAAGAATACAGTATAACTGCTTAATAGGGCCAGCACAAAACAAACAGTGCAACAGGGAAGAGCAGGTATCTGGTATTTTCAATTTCAGACAGTACAATGGAAATACAAAGACCCATAGAGTTACAGAGTTCCCCATCAGTCCTTCAGGATGAGACATCTTGCTGCATCAAGCAGAGCAACAAGGTGAGAAAAATGGAATTCTATTCTGGATCAGAGACAAAAGGAAGCTAAAACTCTTTAAAAAAAATATTTTCATTATTATGAACTGACAAAAAAAACCCCTCCCTTTGTTCACATAAGACCTTGGTTGCACATTCTACTAGATCACCTGGTATTCCCTTCAGAAGTCTGTTTGGAGTTGCTCGTAATTTAATTAAAATCACTTGTTATAGCTGAAATTTACGGCAACTCTGCCTCACACTGTTGGGTTTTTAAATTCCAAAAAAATTACTGAAGCCATGATCAAGAGTGACCTGAAGAAAAAGAAATACTGCTATAGTGGTGACTAATTTTTTTTTTTTTAAGCCCTAGCATTCCCTGATTTAGAGCTAGGAAAATTTGGCATGTGTCAGGTGTCCATTTATCACTCATCAGGCATCCATTTACCATTTTCACGGAATCTTCCTGAATATGGGAAAGGTCTGAGATTTGACAAAAGCCTCAGTTTGTGTATATTCATCGTTGACTTCAAAATTTAACAGATGAAAACTCCTAAGGTTCTGCTGGCAGTAGGCATGCTCCTTCCCCTCCCAAGACTGCATATAGATAACTGAGAATGTCTGAGGCTATTGGAACAACATCCAGTTTCCTTTGAATTATCGATCCTGACCCAAATGAGATTAGAGACTGGGCGGAGAGCAGAAAATCTTCATTCTTCAATAACTTCCAGTTCTAATACCAATCAAACACAGAGGCAATGGCAGAAAAAGCAGGAAGAAGAAACTGTGATTCACCAGACACAGGGACCAACAGAAGTGAGAGTGAAGCAGAAGGCAGAAATTAGACACAAGTTAATCATGTCCAGTGAGGAAATAGAAAGGATGAGGATGCAACATCAGGATGGAGTACACAGAACAAGTTGGAAAGTGAAGAGAAGGCAGAAAAAGAAGACAGATTAGGAAGACTAAACAGATCAAGATAATGGAACCACAGAAATATATCTATGAGGATAACCACTTTACTATTGAAGCAGGCTGTCCTAAGCAACTTTGCCTCAATTCAGCATCAACACTGCTTTGAGCAGGAGACGGAACTGAATTCCTGTCATTCTGTGATTCACAATAAAAGACAGCGAATGTTTTATTTTAATAGGATAGATTAACTGCACAACATCTTCAGAGAAAAGTGCACATCCAAGTATTTCACATTTGACCTTTTAAAGCTGTGAGTTTTTAATTTTTGTTTTACTTTTGCTTATATTGTTCAGCAATCAAAGCTGCTTTGATCCATCAAAATATGTGTTTAAGGAAGTTAACCACAACCTAAAAGTAATGTGAAAACACAATGCTTTTGTTTTTCTCTTCCTGGATACCAACTAGTTAAAAAAAGGCACTGTCTGCAAACTGTATAGTTCTCTATGGAAACACAGTATCTGATGACATCCTTCTGAAGTGAAAAAAAAACATTGGTTGATGCCTTACAAAAGAATGAAACTTTAGATACAGCAAGACTAATTAATTATTTATGTAATTCAGTGTGAACACAGGACTTGAAAATTATATTTCCATATCAATTTGCATCCATGTAAAGAATCTTAGAATGCTTGTTCACAGATGAAATATATTATCAAGTTAAAACACTTTAATATATTAACATTATAAAGCCATAAAAAAACGCAAATAAGATTGTACTTTAATTTTCCACATGTAAGTGTGTACAGATTCCCATTTACGAAGAAAGGTTTTTTACATCACATCAATCCTTGAATTAGTTTCTCACAGTTGAAGTCAAGCAGTTATACTTCATAGACAGGGGAAAAAAAAGTACTTTTTTGCATATAAAATACATCTATGCCACATTCAGCACCAGAATTATTTTGATTTTATGATTCTATGATTCAAAACAAATTGTCATAAATTCTGATTGGTTTGGGCATTAATTGTACCACGGAAAGCAGTTTAAAAACTCTCAGAGGTTCCCAGTAGCTTCTTCTACAATCACAAACCAGTAGAAAGGCTTTATCATAGTCGTATTTAGAATTAATATGTCCCAGTTTTATAAACATCATAATTATCCTCAATTCTTACAAAAAACAACAACAAATGTTTGAAATCCATAATAATATAACAGTTTTAGAAATAGTAAAAGAACAAAGTGTCTTACCACGAAGTTATTAAGACTAACTGAATTGCTGGCTATGGAAATGGCATAGAAATTTATACTCATTACAGAAGTAGTACATTAACTTCACTTTAATTCACTTTTATATTAGCATCACTAGAATTAGAATTATTAGAACACAGAAACTTACCATCTTAAATATCAAATTAGCATCTCTTTTTCAAATAATAACTTCCCTGTTATCAAACAATTTTTCTTTTCCGAAAGATATTTCAAACTCTTCAGAAAATACTGGTATCATTAAATAAGTATCACCAAAACAACAAAAATCCCCACACATCTTAAAAAGCGTCTAATGTTTTTAATATTAAATGAAAAAGCATTTAATGTTTTAAATATGTATGTATCCCCTCTAATTATATTTACTATCCAGTCAATTATTTTTGGAGCTCTCACACTCTACATCATACTGCTAATTTAGCTAGGAAAGTACAAAGCCACATAGTTTCTTAGTGATGGTTTAATTATTCATTTACAAATGCAATACTATCTCTTTTGTGCACAAATTAAGTAGCTAGGGGTACGATCCAAAGAACCACAATTAAGATTTTAAGATCCCAGCACAAAAACATTTGAAATGAAAAATGTAAGCTTGCTTTGAATTGACAACCCATTTCTTTTTTTCTTTTTACAACTTGATGTAAGCTATTTTAGCCTTTTAAATTCTTTTAAATAAACAGTAAACAGGACTGTTGTTTTGTATATAGTCCTGAAGAATTATTTATTCTTATTAGCTTTTACACCATTACATGAAAATAACCTGTGCTGTCCAGCTCAAAAACATTTTCTTTCAAATGCTATTCATCGCTGCTCGTCACTCCATACCAACTTTCCTACTTGCACAATAAATTAACGTATTTTCAGAGAGCCAAACAGGTTACTGAACCACAAAATAAGATTCATGCCTTGATTGCCTTTTCTCCATGCTTGAATTATTTATCTCCAAACAGCACATATTTATTTCTCACAGACAACTCATGTCATAATGGAAAAAACTAACCAAACAAACCCCTCTACCCCTCAGAGTCAGCACGGAAGTAAAATACTTTGGGCTGACTAATTACACAACAAGAACAAGAACTGTACTTCGGATGTGTCAGTTGACATGCAAGTATTTTTTTCTGTTATGACTCATTATATAGGATAGTCTCTTCTCTACAAGTAAGTAACCGAACTTGAAGGCTCCCTAAGATTTTGTGGTCCTTCTAAGGAGCTTTTCTTTGACAAGGTAAACTCAATACACGAAAACTCATTATAATTTATCATAAAAAACATAATATAACTTGAATATCAGATGCGGCTTACTTTGATTAAAGTAATGTTTCTACTTGTAAAATCAAAGCCATGAATAAATACTATTTTTTTTCTATTTGATTTAAATGCAGCTGGCAACTTAACATTCAGATACATGCAAATAGATAAGGATAGTTGACCAGAACATTAAAGAGGACATAGTTCTACTTAAAGTATACTTCTGACAAAACAAAAATTCATACCTTCTTATCTTTTCAAAATTATTATTAAAAGTGACATTTTTCATTGTCAAAGACATTCTCTTTTTGCAACTTCTTTCTTTTGCATATTAAAGAGCCCTTCTGTTCCATTATTAGTCACAAAGGCAGTTTGCTGAATAATTTCCTTTGTTTGCAAGACTGCCACAAGAGTGAAAGAAAAGAACATCTTGCAGAAGAAAAAAGGGCTTAAAAATAATTTAAAAAAATCTGCACAACGCAAACCTTACTCAGATACTTAATCCACATTTCCATGAATTAAATACAGAATACATTGCTGAGTTAGAAGTGTCACTCTGTATTACTTCAAAAATACACAAACAAGCAACGAGAGGTGAAAGAGACCTAAAAATAACACGGCCATGCATTTTCTGCTTTAATGTCACTTCCATGTCGTACATATCAGAATATATTAAAGCAGGTTTTTCTTCAGTTACAGCTCAATATTGTAAACACTCATCACAAGTCTGTCTCATCTGTACAAACAGAACCTGAAAACGGTATTAAGAAAATATTAGTATATCTACCAACAGCCACTTCCAAGTTAAGACTAGCAGCCTAGCTACAGGGCACTAAACAGACAAGAAAGATACATTTTCTGGTCTGATCTTAAGTTCCCTAAATTCTTCTATGTCCATAGCAAATAACTAAAGGAACAACTTAACTCTCATGACTCTCTCAAAAGCATCTGTGTTAGGAAAATAGGCAGCAAAAAGGCAAACCTTTAACTGAGTAATTTCAGAAAAACCTTGTCACCTTCTGCTGTCAAGCACCCTAAGTGACTGAATGAAATGACAGTCACTACTAACTAAACTAAGCAAGACTCTTTCTTCCTTAGCCAAGTCTTCAATCTGTATTGTCAAGCAAGAAGAATTTGAATGTGTGTACATTAAATAAACTTGCATTAAATAGAAGTAAACAATAAGTTCATTTATAATAAAAGAAAAAGTACCTTTTTCCAATTTCCAGAATTCAACAATGTGTAAATACAAAACCACATAAACAGTTCAACCACTTGGCTGTGTTAAACACAGGAGTCACAAGTTTCAGTGCTGTATTACCAAAAGTTGCGTAATAACTGATCATACTTCTTTAAAGTGACTTGTTCTGTATCTTGCAGCTATTAGATGCCACATGACTGCCACAAAATATGCACATTGTCAGGACACACAGACCCTGTGTTTATGCATTTAGAAGTTTCTATTTAAAAATACATACAAATTAGTTTTTAAGGCTTTCCAGAAAAGTCCGTCAGTCATCTTACCCCGATCAGATCTTTACAGATTCTTCTCAAAAATGCCTGAATATGCTACAAGGAAACTAAACAAGCAAACCACTCTAAAAGTGGTGTCATCCTTCTCACCCTGACTACAGGTGCAGCCACCACAGTCTATCTTGGGCAACTATGAAGCTATAACAATATCATGAAACATGAGAGAAGGCCCTGTGCTAGACAATTGCTACACCTTTGGTTAGCAAATCTGAGTTCTGTATTGATACTGTATTGGTATCATATTTACACTAGAATTCAGATAATCTCAGACATTCAATAAGCATTGCAACTGCTACCTGCAAATCTTCGAGTCTTAGAAGGATAAAAATAAATCTACAAACATAAAAAACTGAAGGTAACAAACGTAAAAAAAAAACCCTCCATGGCTTTGGCTAATTTGAGAAATGCAAAACTTCAATTAAAACAAAAAAAGTGAGCTTTCAAATTATTTTCCCTGTAACAGCTGGATATTCTTAGAGGAGACATTTCCTTTTTAAGCTTTGTACAGTTATGCCTTCATATACAGATAAGAAGCTTTCATTACATAATTTGAGCTAAATAGTGTGGCCACACAAAGCCTTGCAGGCCTTCCCAGTCCCTTTTCATATTTCATAATCTGATACCCCAAGGTTCCTATTTTCCTAGCAAAAATGAATGAGCAGGCAAGAAAAAGACAGTTTAGGAATGCATTACTTTGCCAACCGAAAAGAAAAACTAATCACCAGCAACAGGTGTTCTTCAAGTCATGTAATTCCCATACAAATTCTAATTACACCTCATCACTT
>VZTO01025924.1:0-21367 GCA_013400615.1 Syrrhaptes paradoxus
AACCCTGTCTGCTGTCAATAGTCACTTAACACAGTGTAAAAACATAAGAGGTAAAAAGGAAAGGAATATGGGAAACAAGAAATAGCGTATAGTCAGCACAAGGTTTTTTTAATAGCAAAGAGTTTCTTTGCTTTCGATTTTAACCAGATGGGTCACATTTTCTACTGTCAAAACAGGCATGACTTCACTAAACTTGTGGAACTAATGCATTTTATCCTAGCAGAAGGTATGTCATAGAATCATAGAAACCCTAAACTCTTGATTTCTGATGCTGTGAGAACAAAGTCAGTCCTTATGTGATCAATTAATTAAAACCAAGCTACTTTAAAATGTTCAGTAGATACAGTAAATCTGCTTACACTGACAAAATATTACCTTGCTTGCAAAAATGACTCTTACTTCTGCACCTTCAGAGATGTCTAAAGAAGAACTGTATCGCTTTACTCATAAAATTTGCTGACAAAATTATATGTTGGCCTGCAGGCATGCTTATTATTTGACTCCAGTTTAAATGCTTATTTTTAAATATTTTTCATAATAGAAGTATTCTAATAATCTATTGTCTCTGCCCAATCAATGTTCTTTGAGAGGCATAGTTATATAGAAGGCACTGAATATGCTGGAATGTCTCAAATGAAGACGGACAGTTATCAGTAACTTTGGATGACTTTCAAATACATTGACACTATCAACCTTAAATTAATTAAAGTACTAGGTACTGACATTTTTCTTTACCCTTAATAAAGCGTATGGTCTGTGTCTTTATCAGTTATTACTAACATCTTCAGCCCACCTTTATAGGAGCACTAAAATTTAGTATATTGAGTTTACTGTGCTGTAATGCAAATATTGCTGGATGTTTGTTGTGTCCTCTCCACTTTCACAGATCTTCACTATCATTTTATCATTAATGGTATTGTTGGTGCTTGGTCTAACATTAGAACTGCTGCTCTAAGAAACAACTCTCTCAAAAATACACAGTTTTGTTTCAGATCTCAAAAAGAATGTACAGTACCATCAAAATCCACTGGATAAAATATTTAACCAATAATATGACATACTTGTCATAACATGTAGTCATAATGCACTCGGCATCATGACATTCTGCAAAAATGTTATCATCAAACTATACACCTAGCTGCGTACAGCACATACAGTAACTGCTTTTCAGAACACCATCAGGTGGTGAGTAGAATGAGTGTATTTTACCTGTAGAGAAATCAGCTGAAAGCAAAGAGAGTAACAGAATTTCATGGTACATTTAAATACCAGAATCCTAACAGTAATAATGAGTGGTATTTAAATGTACCATTAGAACACATGATTACATATCATGTTGCGTTCAACATTTTTGAAATGGAAAAAGAAGAATGTAGTGAACTGTAACTCTGAAGAATGTTGTGCCTTTATCTCTAAACACAGATGAATTCATTGCTATTTACTTTAAACAGCTGTTATGTACCTATGCATCCACCTAGCCATACAGAAATAAATATCATACAGTTTAACTTATGAAATAATCTATGATTTATAAATCCAATAATTTCACAATATTAAAACACTTTACAGGATGTGGGGTCAAATATTGTATTCCCAGAATCTCATACAGATTATTATCCACCGTATCATCAGACTAACTAGCTGTTATACTGATCACTTTACTAGACATACACCACATGAGAGATACTTCTAAATAAACTGATTAGCAATAGTAACTTTCTAATGTTCCTATTAAGCTTCACCACTCTTCTTTTATTCATACACATATCTTTAAGAATATTATCTTTACTCCACATGGCTTGAATTAGTTAAAATATCCTACCAGATATCATCACCTAGTTTCATAGCCAGTTAAAACATGGGGAAGAGCATATAGATGACTTTAAAGAAATTCAGGACATGATTTAAGTAAAAGTATGTACTTTGCCTTCTGAAGGAAAATTTTCACCTAGGAAATCTAGTATCTAAAGTTTTCTGTTATCCTGTTAAATTAATCACATTTCATTTCTGAGAGAGCACAAAAGCATGCCATAGGTTAAATTTATTTTTTAAATGTAGTATTTATTTTTTGATTCCTTCTCCAATAAGGACACTAATTTGAAAGACTAGTGGTACAAGCAAAACTAATAAGGAAAATGAAAGAGTGGTGTGTCATTCTTTCAGTTGACACGTGCTATTATACCTTTCAAATAAAATACAACTTTCATGTGTATAGCCTGTTTCGATTTATGTACTAAAACCTAATTTTTCTTTTGATATTATTTTTGCCACCGTCTTTCTTCAAGGTGAGAAAATAAAAAGCAAATAACTTGTAATGACAACTATATAGAAATTGTTTTCTGTCACTGCTCTTCTGTCTTCTGCCCTTTCACCCTTCTCAAAACAAAGGAATTGAAACTTCTGCTTCAAAAGCAAAAGAACCTATCTCTTGCCCAACCTTCTCTTTATCCACATAATCCCAGGCTGTCAAACGAGGCCAGCTATTCCTCTTCTATTCTGTTGTGTGTGTTTGAAGAACGAATAAGTAGTGATGCATGTCAACATTTCTTCCCAAACTGAAGGGATACATTTTTAGAGCAGTGTGAAGGCATTTAGATGTCTGACTTCGAATTACCTTAAAGGAAATGATTTAACATCAATACATTACACTGAAATATTACCCCATGCTGCATATAAGTAAATTACATATGCATATGTAATTGCATAAAAGCAATTTACAACAGACCATCTGTATTGGCCCAGAGCTAAGAAATAATATTTTTGAAAGAGAAAGCATTCTGTATATATTGCACCATGGCCTCCATAAGAACATCTATTTTGTCTGGGAAAAAAACCCAACACACAGGAAAAACACGTAGCACAAAACTGTCTCCTATGGCCCTTGTTTTATTTTCACTGTAAAAGTAATCTTCTTATCAACAATATGGGCATGTATTTAAATTTAGGGAATCACACTGTGAAGGATACTGTTTCAGATCAATTTCAGATAATGCCCGAAATCTGTATCTCAGATTAAAACACCTCTCCCAATTTTTGTTCAAGAAGCATAGCAGGCTGTATCTTCAACAGCAGATGAAAACTCACCTTATTACAAAGTCACGGCTATCAATCTCTTTTCCACATCCACTGTCCAGAAGGATGCCAGAATTCCCAACAACTGCACAGGTTTTAAATCGGCGATTCTTCATTGGGGAAACTTCAGGGAGAAGGCTGTGCAAATCCTGAGAAATGTTTAGGGTGCGACGTCTGTCCAGTACGTAATGGATTATATCTCCTGGCTTGAAGCTGCTTTTGATGACTGAGACATCTCTTTCAGCATCCAAGAACCGAAGAATGCTCTTTCTGGGTTGACAGAAAAATGCCCAGATAAAACCCAACACTCACTGGTTGCATGGAGTTTATCTAATAATAATACAGACTGTACAAATTATGCAACATAAAGCAGAGGGTAGATAGTGCAGACAGGCTGAGATCATTTCCTATGCTCTAGGATGGGGTTAGAGCAAAGCTGTTAGGACAGAGTTCAAATCTCGATTACAATATAACATATAAGTACTACAGTGATAGAGCTTAATGACTTCTGACAGACAAAGGCACTCCGAGACCAAGGGAAGATGACTTTGGAAATCAGAACACATACTATTTTTGAGTATTTTACAAAACTTTGAAATGAACATGTATTAGAAAAAGGGCCAGGGAGCAGTTTGTACTCATAGCGACATAGTTAAATACATGAGGTATTTATGATTCAGGAAATAAATGCTTCACTACAATCTCATCTCTCACAAATAGCTCAGTTCAGGAATGGCCATGTTTTCTTATAGAATCTAATTTCACCCTAAGAATAACATATTCAGTTAGCATTAACTTGTTCTAATTAACTGAAGTTCAGCCACAGTTATCCTTGAAATAAGAACACCCATAGTCCTTTGTACCAATTTAAACAATATCATCTTAGAAACATACTGCAAATTAAATTAATGCAGCTCAGGGTCTAGTCAAGCTGTTAGCTGAACGCAAAGAAACACTTAGGAACTCTGTCATTGTTTTAAATCAGACACACATGACCAAGATAAGAGGGTTTAACAAGCTACTATCGGTCAAGTGAACTATAATAATTAAACAGTTGTATATTCCCCGTCCACAGCAAGTAACAGGTAAAGAACATCTGCTTAAATGTCAGCTGAAGAAGTTAAGTCATGAAAATTGTACCTGCTTACAGGGGTGGGAACAGGGGTCTAAAAACTGACACACTTTCAATACAGAAGTTTAAATAAGACACTTTTAATGACTGCAGCTATGTAATAACTGATACATGCAGTGGCAGTGTCAAGCAGTTTTTAGTACAGTCTTGGTATAAAAAGCTGGAAAGAACTCCAAGCCAGAGCTGTAGGAGCCACAGGTGGCTCAGGATTGCAAATAAGCAAAGCCTTTCAAGTTTGTGTGCATCCTTGCTCTGCAAAGGATGTATGTTTACAAAGAGGCATAAAGACCACATATGTACTTAAGCACAATACACTTAAGGAACAGATGTCTAGTGCTGAGCTGGGACAGGGTGTTCACTATGTGCTAACTGAAATGGAAACTTATGCCTCTGCAACTTTGCAAGACAAGAAGAAAAACAGTAACTATTTTCCACTGCTGTCAGCAGGTAAGGTGAAATTTAAAAGAAAATAGATGAGTTGAGTAAGAGAATGTTATTTTTACATAGTAAGTTTTCAGAGCAGAACTTCCTTAGAGCAGATCAAAGCAGTAAAAGATAACTAGAGATGCCACTTTAGCAGTTGCAACACCCACTGAGAGACATAAAGGGGAAATAATCCCCCACAAGAGAGGAGGACCATGCTCACCAACCAGCTCTGTGTCACTGCCTCAGGAAGGAAGACTATATCTGAACCTTGCAACTAGTGACAAAATAGTCAGCCTGGAACTGACCTTAAAAGCTATAGGGGAAGAGAAATATGATAAAATCTTTTTTCAAGTGTTTCTTGTCATTTCTTAAACTATGACAAAAGAAAATAGAAAAGAAGAGGAGAAGGAGAGGGAGAGGGAGAGGGAGCCCTAGGCTGTCTGTTAACAGCTGTCGTGTATGAATGAAGGAGCATCAGAGCAAACACAGCTTGCGATGAGGCATATGAGGGCCTCAGAATAATGGAGCAGGATAGACAATGTTAAAATCCTGAGTCAGCAAGGTATTTTTGCAAAAGGAAGATGAAGACTCCACTTCAGCCTGTAAGTTGAATGGACTTAAAATCTCCATGGGTTTGATAAGCTTCATTTTGTGAGTACTCTGCAACAGAAATATGAATTGCTACAAAATGAAAAAGACCAAGAAAGAAGGAATTGCCCAATCTATCCGTATTAAAAATGGCTAAAATTCTTCATTACCTAAGAACAGAGTTGTGGCTGTAAAGGACAAGATGAACACACTAAAACTTATTAATAGCATCAGCCAAGCTATCCAGAGACTCAATTCACACACACGTTGATGTGAAAAGCGGTGACCTCAAATGAGTCTCAAAGCAAAAGAAATCATGTGAAATGTACAGAAACCTAGGGCTCTGAATAAAAAAAGTCCCATGTGATCACTAGAAGATTCGCTTCAGTAATTTAAAGCACCCATCCCTAATACCTGAATGGGCCTAATACTATTTCTGTTAGGAAACAAGTAGCAAATTTATACACGAATAGAGTTATCTTGTGTATTATTTTAAAACATAAGAGGAAGGCTGTGAATTTATGCAAACAGTGCCAAAAAAATAAAAGCACTTTGGCTTCCATTATTAATTTGGTTACTTACAGTCAAACCTTCTTTATCTATGTACTTACATATGCTAATATAAGTCCTCCAAAGGGTTTCAGGAGGACCTGAATTAGATTCCAATAATCAAGCAATTATTTAACAGAGCTGAAATTTACTAAATGTCTAAGGAGTTAATTTTTCAGTAAGATTTTGAGATGGGCAAAAGTCACTGAGTATTAATATCTTTTCACATGCTTAAAAATGTTTTCTTATCTGAAGTTGTCAGTAGCATCTTCAATTAAATGTATGCACAGGTACAACAGTACACATAAGAATCCCTGTATAAGAGAGGTGCAATAATGCTAATATTAAAATATTTTAATTGATTCATCTGACTGTATCTAGGTATCTTTTAATACTGAAAGCAATATGATTAAGAATGCAATTGTTTTAACTTCCTCTGTGCTACTGACTCATTTGTACCACAGGGATAGTAGTACTTTCCATTTCCATATAAGTGCTAAGAGAAAAAAAATTACTAAAGGATGTGACAAAAACTGAAAGTACATACATGAGTGTCTCAGTCAGTCTTGATGCTGGTTCATAATAAGAACTTGTTTAAACCTCTGTTCTGAAAATAGCACAGCAAGGTTATTCTGATTATACAGACATGACAAAATAATTTAAAATAAGTGCAAATCCATATCCAACTGCATAGAAAATTCAAAAGCAAGCTCAATTAGATGAAGGAAAAAACCAGCATGATTTTAAGTAAACCCTGAAGCAATGGTGTTCTGCAACTTTAAGCTAAAATGTGTAAAGAAACTGTTTTATTTGAGGTGGTATTCAGGTTTTGTTTTGATTAATAAAACTGCACCTGGAGTGTGGTCTGAGCCCTTTACGCGCAACTGAGGCAGATGTGCCTCAGTCTTATCTGAAGCCAGGCAGCTGTTTGCAACATGTTTACACGACTCACAGAAACATAGTGTCACAATCTGTGGTTGACCTAGGGTTTTTCTTTGATAACCAGAAACAGATGTTCATAATATTTAAATACCTTCTACAACTCCTGCTTATCTGATAAAGTACATGTAACAGACAGCATTGTCTCTGAAGAGCTTTCCAAATTATATAAATACGTATTGCTCTGGGGCAACATGGTGACATTTTCCTACTTACGTGCATCTTCTGGCTTTATTTTGTACAGTAGTCATTGTATTACACAACTATTATATAATGGCAAACTCTCCCTCATCTGCCTGAGAATTGTTTTTTAAACAATGTCAACAACACTGAAATATGGCCTCCAATACTTTTCTTGGGCAAATCATTCCTTTCAAGCAAGGCAGTGCCAGAAATCCTCACTGCTGGGGCATCTGGACTTGTCTGGACCCCAGCCCTGAGGGAAAGCCCCTGAAGTACATCCTCAGTACCCAGGAAGCTGGGCTAGCTCACCAGCAACCACATTATGGAAACACCACCACTGAAGATGAGCCTTTATCTGCATCATCCCCAGGCTGTTTATCTTATGTAATCCTTACAGCCTCCCATAGTGGGGACTCAGCAAACTCCCCACGCAGTCTACATCAGTGCTTCCCTAGCCTTACCAGCAGCACAGTATTCCTCTTGCTGTCCTGGATCTTCCCCACAGCAACTGAAGCCTGTTCCTGTTCCTTATACCTTGCCTGTGAAGGACTGACTTTCCTTACTCTTGGCAATAGCCTTCATTTACTTGATGCTAAGAAGCCATCTAACTTCTTTTTAAACTTTTATTTTTTTAATTGGACTGCCAAGATCCTGTTCCTGTCCTCTATTAAATGAATTAAATCAAATAATCATGTATATCAAGAAAATATTTAATCAAGTAAATCAAAGTAATATTTGGAAGGTGTCTCTTTNAACCTGTGTTGGATTTGGCTTTAGTTTGACTGAAAGGGACTTTTAAGAAAAGCTTTTCAAGGAAAGCAGCATTTAGAATCATAGAATCATAGCACAGTTTGGTTTGGAAGGGGACTTTAAAGTTCACCTAGTCAAACCCCAGATTTGGATTTGTTAAAAACATGCCTAACTGCAACCAACCATGGAAAGGTTCCCGGCATTCCCCAGCCCATGAAGGACCACACAAAGAGAAGTGCCTTATTACAGGAAGTTGTTGTCTGGCCCTGTCCCCATTCTAGCCCTTCTCATGCCCTTCAGGGCACCCTGCTCTCCCTTGACCACAAAGGTCACTTCAGTAGTTGAAGCACATACTAACTGGGCACAAATCTTCAGTGGGCATACAAAAGGAAAAGAGGGCTTTGTTTAACAGAGTGTGACCCAACTGCTGCTTACCATATGAAGGCCAGCCATATGTTAGCTTTTCATTAAGTTAAGCAAGTTAGAGTCAAAAGAAGAGAGTCAAAGGAGTCAATCACCCCAACTGACAGTGAACACTGACTTTTCAGTTGAGGCAAGGGTCTAAGGAGGCAAAAAACCCCTAAGCCTTATTATAACTAAAACAGACTAGTTTGCATGTCTTAGAGACATAGAAGATCTGAAGAAAACAGTGCAGCTGGCCCCAAAAAGTTGCTCCAAAAGCTCCAGTGCAATTGTACTGCTCCATTGACAGTTCAGTATTCATTGCTTGCACCTCAGGGACTTACCATAGCTGTTTCATATTAACTTGAAAGATAAATAATAATAATCTGAACTTCTCTAAGGAGGAAGTTGAACATTTTTTTAATGAAGCTGTTAACATCTTAAAAGTTCTCACACTTTTCTGACAGGGAACTGCCACTCATAGATTTCTCTGTTACATTGCGAAGAGATAAATACCTTCTCAACACTTTTTTTTCCATTTTGCCTTCCTGCAATTCAAAACCTTCATCTGCTCCTTCCAACATAAACACACACATTTAATCAAAAATAAGTGGAAGAAGAAAGTCACACTCTGAGACATGAGACTGTAGTTCATTTCACACAGGTCACAGATGTGTTGGCATTGGTCCTGTGTGGATGGCTTCCCCAGGAGGTTTGTACCATCTCAGCCACATCTCTCCTTTCCAAAAGTATGGCCTTCAATACAACTGAAATTTCCTAATCTCCCTAACTGTAAACACTTCACATTGCTACAGAGAGTAGAAAGGACTTAAGACACAAAATCATCTAGATGATGGATTCACTCTTTTCTTCATGACTAAAATCATTCAGACAGAAGGGGAGCCAAGCAAGCAGTCTTCTTCCCTTAGGCACAGGAATTACCAATTATTCTTCAAAGATGTTGTCAGCAATCAGAAGGTAACATCAGTTGGAAAAATCACTCTCCCATTAGACCAATCATGATTGGCAAGGCAGAAAATTTGCTAGTCTCAAGTAATTAATAATACCCATAATTTCTGCATCAATCACAGAAAGTCTAGCTCTTTCTTCTAATGCCTCCAAAAGGGCTGCTGCCCTCGCAAAAGAGCTGCTACATTCCCTAGACTGCCTCTTCTGTCTGCAAGCTTGCATAGAGTATCTTATGACATCAGAAACCCAGTGGAAACTATTCATCCTCCCATGGGATCCTGATAAAGGAGCTTTTTCACTCATTGACTCCTATCTGAGCCTGGCCTTGCCAAGAATTTATATGACCTTTGAGGCTAGACTGAGCAAAATAAGATGGTCAGAGATGATGTCCATGGTCAACAAAGGAAATAGCAAAGCATAATATTCCAGTTGCCAGCTAACTAGGTCCAAACATTGATCAATAGTGTTCGCACAAAGCAAAACTCACTATCAAATATTCTCTGTTTTAAAAATACTAATGCGGGTGTCAAGTTTCACAAGACACAAAAGTAACTGCCATTCATTGCTGATTGTAAGTTTTATTAAAGGTCTTTATGCTGTACGCTAATGGTTTCACAAATTATTTCACCACTGGTTAAGAACTGATAGAATTATTATACTTTACTCAACAGGCACTAGCTTTTGTTTCTTTGTTTGTTTCTCTCTCAACTTCACACCACAAGACCGTGACTCTTCAGATTAACAGTCACAATAATAGAGTATGAATCATCTTCACGGTCTACACAGTGCATGTAATGTACTTCAGAGAGCTGAACAGTTACTTTAACCATGATAACATTCTAGGAGACTGTTCGACACATTTGAAGCTAGTCGTGATTGGTCCATAAGTGTAAAAATATTTACGGCTAAGATACTTCTTACTGCTGTGAAAGGGAATAAAGGTGTATAGCAGAACACCTGTAAAAGTGAAAAAAGAATGCACATTGTTCAGTCAGCTTCAGAGTGGAACACACATCACAAGGGATCACATGTGGTTTCCTTAGGGAAATGCATGGCGAACTTCCCTCCCTCACTGCTGAGTACCATAAATGAATAAACTAAGCACGGTAACAAAGAGAATTTCTGGAAGGAGTACGACTGGCTGGTAATACGATACCTTCCAGATAGTTTATGTTTAATTTTGGCCATAAGTCACATCAATCTACAATCTACCTGTTCTCTGTGCCATGCTAGCTATTTCATCTCAAAACACGACTAGCAATGTGGATATTCCAGCTTTATGCTCTCTACTGTACAAAAAACCTTCATGATGATAAAGTGAAACCTTTACTGCTTAAATCTGTGTACAAGATACATGGTTTTTTAACAGTACTACTGAGACCAAAAAAAATCCTTCACTGTACAATTTTTAAAAAAACATCATATAATCAAATCAAGATGCTTCTTAAAGGCACATTAGTAATTTGTAAAATGAGAGAACTTCCTTGTCCCCAGGCGACAGTAAGGAAAAACATTATTTTGAAATTCATTATTTTAGAGATTATACACATGGAATAACAGGCTTAAAAAAATCTAAAGCATTCCCTACTGTTTTACATCTTTGTCTGATACATTTTGCTTTTAAACAGGTGAAAAATGAGCATTACCCAAGCTCATTTTCTCTCTTAATTTTAATTTAAAAGTTACTGTAATATTTTTACTTGGTTTTTTTGTTTGGCTTGAGCAGCAAGATGCATTGGTTTAAATTTATTCTGAAATATGCCACTTAATTCATCAACAAAATGACTGAAAAATGTTATCTGTCTCTAGTCACTCAATGGTTTCCAAATCAGTCTACTTCACCAGTAAAAGTGTGCTGTCTTCTCCTAATTGTCAAAACGATAACCTATAATTTAAAATTTCAACAGTATTCTTCTGAAGTTACTCAATATTTCTCCAACTTAAACTGTCAGTTATATGCATATAAATTTTAAATACTATTACTGATATAGAAAATCTGCTTATCTTCCTTAGACTGCCTTGGAGCAGAACTTAGCCTTTATGAAACAACCACAGACTGGTCAAATGGGCTGCATCTGAACAGCCAGTCCTGGAAGAAACTCCATTCTGAGCTGCATTTTAGGGTGACGACCAGGTCTTTACCAGTAGGAAACCTAGGTTTTGGCTGCCTGGGGAGCAGCCAAGTGCCTGAGGGTCCCTCAGTCTAGGCAGTCAGGGAGCAGAGACTCCACAGGGCACTTGTCAGGCAGCTAAGACACAGTTACAGGCTCCAGAGTATTAATCTGCTGCCTACTCAAATCCTGCCACTCCCTCCATCCCTGCCACTGTTCCTTGGCTTTTGCAGTGGGGTTGTCCATCATAGCACAAGATTTCCAGAATATCAATCTTTTACTATAACTTTGTACACTTCTGAGCTACGTGTATCTTCTGCGTGTTTTAGAATTAGGGACATAAAATAGCAGTCATAAAAAAACCAAAAAAAACCCCAAAAAAAACCCCTAAGTTCCTCATTAGGAGAAAACAGGATTTTTGAAATTGAAACATTGACGGTTTAAGGTTTTTGTAAGCTGTCTTCTAATTAAAAAAAAAAATAGAAAAGACCCAACTACAGAAACCATATTTTAATTTGATCATATTTCTATTCAGCATCTTAATATTCAGAAAAATCAAGTCTACTCTGCTACTAAAAGAACTTGCTGTCTTGCTGCTAAAAATAGAATCTTCTATCATTTTTCACAGAAAGTGACACTCCTAGCTCTCCAAACTGACAACCCATGTTCCATACACTTCTCTCACTGGACACCTTCCTGATTAAGACAGGGAAAATACAGTGACAATACAACACACTAAGAGGCTTCTGCTTTCTCTTCTTCCAGGCCCCAAAGTGAGGAGACCCACCCAACTACTAAGACACTTCAGCTCTGCTACTGTGCTTCCCCCCTCAGCATGAGCCTAAGATTCTTTTTGGCTTCTCTGACTTTAAGGAAGAAAATTGCATAAGACATGAGTACTGTCAACATCTGACCTTGTGTCTTGGACCAGCGACAGGGAGGGCTAGATTCTCTGCACCTAACTCCTACATCTAAGTTGTTTGCCTAAGCTCCCTTTGTGGTTAAGGGAGAAAAACTGGTGTGTTCAGGGTACTTCCATCTGTTCTATTTCAGACCTTCAGGCAGAGAGGAAATCATGTCCTAAATGTGCTAATTTCTCATCAATGACTGCAAGAAAGTTCTTGACAACCAAATCAAATGTGGACATGCATAATATACATACTGACTGCACAGGTCTGATTGATACACCCAGATGAAAATGTTTTATTTATTCTTATGAAGGATGACTTGACTTGAGTCCAAAGTAATTTGGTTGCATTTAACATTGAACCCTAAACATGTAGTTAGAAAACATCCACCTGCAACCATAAATAAAATCAGTATTTTCAACACCAGAAGAATTATAGGCAATATGAAATGAAAAGAATTCTAGGTAATATCAAATAAACTATTTTTTATTTAAGACACTCACCTTATTTCCAGTACCAAAGAAGAATTGATTTTCCAGCCTTCCACAGCATGCTGGAAGATTGAGGAGCCAGCTTTTCGAATTATCCTATCAGAGCTATTGATCATTGATCTACTCAAACTTAGTTCACCATCTCTGCAACGCAATATAGAAAAGACAGAATTACATCAAGGCTAACACTAGTTTTAAGTAATTTACATCACAAGCATCAGTGGTATTTGCTTGTATTCACAGCAAAAAGAAGTAATTATCTCTTTGCTTGCCAAAGCAAATAAACTGTACCTGTGACAAATCTATGGAACACCTGTATCTAATACTTGAACATGCAGTTTAAGAGCTTAAATATGCTTACATTTGTAGTGAAACGGACACCACAAAAGTTACAATAAACTCCAAATTGTGAACCTGGACTAAATTTCAATACATTTCTGAAACAGATTCTGCACTTCTACGTTCCAAATTTCCAGCACTAACCTAAGAATTAAGTGTTAACTTTGAAGCCTTCCCCCCGCAATGGCTCATGTTCTACAATAATGGCCTAATAGACTCGCTTTGCCTCCTATTATTACTGAAAGACTTTCACACATGGAATTCTGGAGTTTAATGGCATACGAAACAACAAATTTGCTCAAGGCTTCCTGAAAATTTTGTATGCACATGTCCAAACAACCTCAGTTGTCTTATCCTCTTCATCAATCTTATCATATTCATAAATTCTGGTAAAGTAACTTCAAAAAATAACAAAAAAATACAGTAAACTGTGCGTGATGACCACTGAACATCGGATGAGGTATCGTGTTACCAGCTGCAATGATATTAGCCAATAGGGTCACACAAATGTGACTGAGAAGCCAAAACACTGCAAGCACAACTTAAAGTGTGAGGTCTAAAATTTGTTTTTATCTCTATATGCTTCCATTATCTTCCACACTGTTTCCATTTAGGTGTCAGAGCAACATCCAAACATAGGTGTTAATCATAAATATATCAAAGCTGTTGGATATAACATTCTAGTATGTAGAATGACTTGTCTCTCAGGAGTATATACAGCAATCTCTTTATCTGCTTATACACAGCAAACTCTTTATCTGTTAAATAAGTATGCTCTGAAATACTGCCAATAACAGTAACTTCACTCAGCTTGAAAACAGAACTTTTGACCACCAACCACTCAATCAACAAAACAAGAATGATGTGAGACTGTAAGCTTTTCTAGAGAATCACTGATCCTTGTTTCCCTGTGGCTGTAAATTCCTAAAGCAATTGGATCCTAGCCCTTAGTAAGAGCTACAGCAACATTACTGATGTATAAATACATATAAAGTATTAATGTCTGAGAAATTACATAGCAGACTAAACTTAATCTAACCTGCAATGGACACGAAGTAAGCTAAATTAACAAAACTGGTAATATGTAGTCATTTGCAAAGCATGCTATGATTTGCAAAGTGTGCTATGATTATTATTATATTATATTATATTAGTTAATAAACCAGTATTATACACTTAATCAAAAACAACCCAGCATTATTAGCAACGCTCTCCCTTCCTCATCTCCTCTTTACCAACATTCTGCGGCACTGACATTGCACTGACTTGCGGGCAAGACCGCCACCTACTGAAAAACCTACAACTTTAAGCAATCGTGTAGGCATAAGATCTGTATGCAAATTATCCAAATCATGTTAACTTCAGGGCATGAGAGGATACTGCAGAAGTCTTCCATAAAAAAGTCTAAAAATCTTCGATAATGGTTGTAAATATATTTATTGCATATATTTTCCTGCCTTTATTTTCTAGATGCATACAAGGGCATGCATCTAAAGGAAAATTACCAAAACATATACAGGCAAAGTACTCAGTCTAAAAGTACTTCAGGGATGTCTCCAGTTTATGCTGGGTTAGAGTTATCCGGTAGACACTTTAGCAGTGACATGGGTGACAAAACTTAGCAATAAAATACGTTGCCAACACCTAAAGCTCTGTAGCATTTGCAATGTGGCTGTCTTACATATTCACAATTTACAACTGCTGCCAGCTACATAGAATGTACATACCATAAAACGTTAACATTTAATAGGGCCTGTAGCAACAGGACAAGGGGTAATGGTTTTAAAGTAAAAGAGGAGAGGTTTAGACTAGATATTAGGAAAAAGTACTCTATATTTAGAGTGGTGAAACACTGGAACAGGTTGCCCAGGGAGGTGGTAGATGCCCCATCCTGGAAACACTCAAGGTCGGGTTGGATGGGGTTCTAGGCAGCCTGATCTAGTGGAAGATGCACTTATTCCAGTGGAGTTGAACTAGATGACCTCCATGGTCCCTTCCAATTCAAAATATTCTATGATTCTATGTAACATAATGTAACATAAAACAATGTTAAATTATGCTCTCATGAGCTAAAACGTAGTGCTAGGCACTTTGTGTTAAGGTTCTACTATCAACACAAAGGCATTCACTTATATGCTCCTCTCCCTTTTATTGTTTTATTTAATTTTCACTTAAAGTAATATTAAATAAACACAAAAAAGGTTAAATTTACTTGAGAAAAAAATCTTTACTGTGTAAACAACTGTGAAATAAATTCAGGCTACTCTGTATCTTCTAGAATCACTGCAAATCCTCTCTCATGTAAATGAAACAGCTGCCATAGTGTAACTTGTGGCTGACAGCATCAGCCTTCACTCTGAACTACCTTGCTTTGGTGTCCAATCAGACCTATATAATAAGACCATCTCTTCTCCTGACAACAGTTCATTAAACATATGTGTCTTCAAGCATATTCAATATCAGCAGAAGATAACACTGTTTAAGAAACATTGCATTACACATAATATGTTTCATAGCTTGCTTAACCTTTAAAGGGACATTACTGTCCAGTTAAAAAAGGGCATGCTTTTGTCCTAGTAAACTCTGCTGTGAGAACACAGCTGATTTAAGGTTTATCATGTACTTTGGAATTGCACATAGTCCATTTTGGAAAGTCTGGGACCTCCACAAGCTAGAGAAGTGGGCTTGTGAAAACCTCATGGGGTTCAACAAAGCCAAATGCAAGGTCCTCCACATGGGTTGGGGCAACCCCCGATATCAATACAAGCTGGGGGATAAAGAGATTGAGAGCAACCCTGCAGAGAAAGACCTGGTTGTCTTCAGTGGATGAGAAATTGGACATGAACCAGCAATGTGCACCTGCAACCCAGAAAGCCAAACATATCCTGGGCTGCATCAAAAAAAACATGGTCAGCAGGTGATTCTGCCCCTCTAGTCTGCCCTGATGAGACCAGGCACTGGAACAGGTTGCCAAATGAGATGGTAGATGCCCTGTCCCTGTAAACATTCAAGGTCAGGTTGGATGGGGCTCTGGGCAACCTGATCAAGTGGAAGATGCACTTACTGCAGGGGTGTTGGACTGGATGACCTCCATGGTCCCTTCCAACTCAAACTATTCTATGATTCTATGATTACACCAAAGTACGAAAATCTGCTGTGGAAACCTCTCTCCTCAGTCAATTTCCACAACCAAACAGGAAACATGAGCCCCTTCCCTGCCTTTGCTGATTTCAGTAGGCCACCACAAAATTTATGCATCCCTCCTGTGAAAAAAAAAAAAAAAATATATATATATCCCTCCAACATGAAACAGTGGTTGAAAACCCCACATCTTCACAACATAGCTGTAAGCTGGGAGGAAAACGTAACAACACAATGAGTGACAAAGAAAAAGCAGATGTGCAAACAGAAAAATGACAAGGGACTTTTTGCCTTTTGTTTTCAACCGAAGACAGGCACGAGAAGGAAAACATGTAACAGAGCCACTCGGCGAGGGACCAGAGTTTCCAACTAGGGAGCCTCGGGAGCTAAGGGGGATGTCCCGCACCCTCTCAGAGCAAGCATCCCCAAGGCGCACTTAAGCACAGCTCCCAGGAAAACTTCAAGGACGGAGGCAGGGGCCAGTCGTAGCTTCCAGCGGCCACGCACTGAAGGGCTCCCAAAGCAGCAACTGAGGCACACGGCGCGCCGACGGCCGCCACCACCATCCCCAGCCACCCCGGCCCTCGGGGAGCAGCCACGGCCACATGAACTTCCCCAGCGTAATCTATTACTGGGGTTGGCGGGAAGCAACACCAGGGCAGCCTCCTTACCGTTCTCGTTCTCCTCGCCCCCCGCCCACAGCCGCTGAGCTTCGCCAGCGAAACCCGCTCGTAACCCGTCCCGCAGCGGTACCCCCGCTCCGCACAGGCAGTGGCACCGCAGGGGACAGGTCACGGCCCTGAGGGCACCGGGGAATCCGAAGACCCGGGTGAGACCGTGGAGAGAATCTCAGGCAGCGACATCTCCCCGCCGCCCAGTCGCGGAGCCCTCCCGGCGCGACACCCTGCAATTACCCGGCGAGCGATGCCTCCTGGCGCTCCTCGGTCCGCGCTATTTCCTTCGTCTTATAAAAGATGAGGAGGAGACTTATTGTGCACACAGTCCACCTCTTCCTGATCGAACGCATGTCTTCTGAGAGAGGCGGTTCCCCTCCCCCTTTTCCTTTGTTTGTCAGGGGTGTGCGGAAAACAACTCCCCACGCGGCGCAAATTGCCAAAAACAGAGTAATTTTTAAAAATAATTTTTAAAAAAGAAGACGAATCAGGCGGGCGCAGGCGCTGGGGGTTGTTCGGCGTTTAGTTTGTCTTTCTTTCGCCCTCCCCTGCCCGGGGAGCCTCCAGGCGGCGGCTCGCTCTCCTCGCTCGGAGGGTCAAGTCCGTGGCGCCGCCACTGCGCGCCCGCCCAGCCGCACTCCTCCCGTCGCTACTCCGCTCTAGCTCCAGCTCCGGCCACGGCTTCACTGCGACCCCGTTGTGATCACCGCTGCGACGGCCCAGGAGCGATGCTGGCACCTCCCTTCCCGGTGGCGGGCGGAGCGCCGCCAATAAGTGCCGCGCGGGGGCGGGCACCCGGCGCCGGGCCACGGCAGCCAGCGGCGGACAGTCCCGTGCCGGGGCTGCGGTGGCCCGCGGCGGAGGGCGGTGCGCGCTCCTTCTAACCCGTCGTCTCTTGGCTGTCAGAAAGTTTGAGGGCTGCCCTCGCAGTGCCACTAAAAAGAAACGGCACGGATCCTTCTGAGGACAAGGGTTTTGTTAATATTTAATTTTTTTTTCCTCTCTTCCTCCGATGGACGGTTGGAGCTTGAAAAAGGCATTGCAGGTTTTTCCCAGCCTCGGGAGTACCGCCGCGGCAGTTACTCTGGCCCCAGCGCCAGCTGGAGAATGTGGGGCGGAGGAGGAAGGGAAACGGCAAGGCCCCTGCACACCACTGCTGCGAGGTTAGCCTTGCAGCCTGGCCAAATCCACCGCCCAACCCCAGGTCCCCTGCGCCTTGTGTCATCTACGCGGCCTCAACATGGCCTTTACTTCCCTCCCTCTGCTAGGGCGCTTTCTCTTGAAATGCACACCAAAAAAAAAAAAAAAAAAACGAACAGCAAAACAAAACAAAGCTTTAAAATGCGTAACACAACATGAAAAGGAAGTCATGAGCTGTATCCATTTTGCTCAGTATTATTTTGCCCTCTTCGAAGTCACTGGGCTGTCCTGGACTATCCTTGCCTCTGTGACAAGGATCTGCCGGCAGCCCTGAAGTTTGTATTTATGAAGCAGACTTCAACATCAACATCACTCTTCTCCCACAGGGATCCGGGAAGAGTTTATGACGTATCCAGTGTGACTCCTCTTAACTTAGGTTAAGAGCAGGAACTCATGGGATGACAGAACCTTCCCTGGGTCTATTTGGCCTGATATGCTGTCTCTAGAACTGGTAACAGACATTTCACAGCAAGATGCAAGCAAATTCAGGATAAGGGCAGATCTTTCTTGCCCATGAGAGTATTCCTTTGCAGACATTAAAAGTTGAGAAAAGTTAGATAAATCCTTGAGAATGTCGGGGCTGCTAATATTTATGTTCTAAAAATCAGTTTTGTTTAATAGGAAAGGTTTAATTCAGCCTCAGTGGAACTGGAACTGAAACTTTCTGTTTTCCTTCTACACAAGGCAGATCAAGATGTGTTTTCTGTGCTCTTCTCTGCCGTGGCTCTGATAACCTAGTCTTAGAAAGTGACCTCTAAATAGCATCAGCAGCAAAAGGGGAAAAACACATTCTGTCAGTCAGCATGAACTTCAAATTTCACTTGGTATAATTCATGTTAGACAGCCCCTTCTAGAAAAAAATTGATACAGTGCAAAAGCCTATTTAATGTCATTGTAAAAACTGCATCACTTGTTCAGCTTAAAAGTTAGGATTCCATCAGTGTCGTCAGCTCTGTTGAACATCTGTAATACTGTTTTTTATACTTTGTATTTTTTATATTAGGATATTTTTATAGTTAGATGGGCTCATCCACAATAGATACTGAAAATGTGTACAGAGGATCCCGAATTCACCCACCTTTGATGGTGGTTTTACTCAGTCCCACCCACAACTAGCAATGGCAGCTTGCACATTAAGAAAGTAACATGCGTTCATCTTCTTCCCCACCTTCTGCTGCACTTTCTTCCCCCAGAGGCTCAACACCAGCTCCTCTTCTGCTTCATATGGACTAATTCTCACCCCACATGAGGAATCCCTGCTTGGATCCAAGAGACTTGAGTGCTGATGGTGATGGGTGTCAGGAGGTGCCTTACCCAGCAGTGCACTTTTCTCTCTGTGCTCAGTCTGCTTGCAATGAGTCTGACTGAAACTGACCTCCACCACCTGGAGAGGCCAAGAAAGTTGACTCCAAACAGTTTCTATATACAGGTAGCCACAGCAGCCTCATCCAGGCAAGTGGAAGCTTTTGGGTTGTTTTTCAGTCTGTGTAATTTTTAATGCTATCAGCCATACCAGCATGTCCTCTATGATGCACCCATCACCCTTAAGAAACCTATCTAATATTGCAACTACAAGCTCTAAACCATTAAGACTCCAAAACTTGTATTCAGTTAATAACATGTAAAACTCTGTTTACACTTGGGTAAAATATGGAGAAAAACTCTTCTCAAAAGCACACATTAAAAATCTGTGGCCATTTTCCTGAAAATTCAGGCTGTTCCCATGCCTGTCATTCTACTACTATGAAAACACACTGCTGGGTCAGGGAGGACTATGGGATTCTGAGAGGTAACCCAGCACACCCCCTATCACAAGGCAGGATTTGCGATATCACTCATATACCTGACCCATATAATCTAACCTGTTCTTGAAGACTTCTGCTGTTGGCTACTCTGCCAACATTGATCTGATCCTGAAGTGATTCACCATCTTCACCTTCTGCACATGTTATTTTAAGCTCTGCAGTTATCTGTGTAAAATAGTCCCAGAGTCACAGGGGTTGCTTAAAAGTTGATCCAGGGAAAATCTCCAACTTATTCAATGCTCCCCCAAATCAGTCCTGATCTGTTTTTCAGAAACAGGCTTACAGCTGTGTCTATAGTGAGGAAGACCCCTCTCATAGATGTTCTGACCAGGTTTGCCTCCTAAAATATTCTTATTCTCTATCTCTCTGGTGTACTCAAGTAACAAGCAGAGGCATATAGGTATATAGCACAGATATAAGTGAGGCAGGTGGTATATTTCATTTGCAATGACAGTTTATTATAATGCAAAATGAGTTTATAAAGAATTTAAACATTCATAGCTAGCACTTCAGCAATCCCTTTTGTCACCTTTCTTTAATGTAGCGTCAACAACACTTCATAACTCTGAAAAGCTATCTAAATTATGCCTTTCCTCTTTCTCATACAATTTAATTATATTTAAGTTGTAGGGGCATTTTATGCTGAAGTAGAATTTTAACTATGATACTAACTTTAGACTTTGTAATTATAAGGCTGATAGAGGATCCTGGGAAAGAAGAAAAATGACCAGGTGTGCAGAGGTATCTAATTATACAGGACATGAGGAAGATAAGGAGGAACTGAGAGAAATTTATTAGCACAACTAAGTTATCTTAGAAGTTGTGCTCCCATAACTGCGAAAATTACTTTCCCAGGATCTAGAATAGCCAATAGTAACTTTGTTGTTAAGAATTTAAACTTATTGTATCCAATTAGCGGCTGCCAAACCTGAAAGAGTTTAGTATAAAAGCAAGTGCGCAACACACAATAAATGGCTTTCACTTTCATCATAACTGTCTCGTCTGGGTGGTGTCCAGGAACTTTGCGCGCTGACTGCTAAGGGCTCTTCGCACCAACTAAGAGAACTCCGCTGGCTGGCTACATTTGGTGACCCCGACATGATGCTGCTTTGTTAAGGGTAAGAATCTTCGCACACCTTAGAAAAAAGCAGAGGAGACTGCTTGGGAGGGCAGGAAAAGAGATTGTCTGTATCAGACCGTTTGTGTCGGTGGTACCAGCAGGCCTAGCACTGGATTGCCCTGGAGGCAAAAGAAATGCCCTAAGAGGCGGAAAAAACTTCCCTACGGGAAATTGCCCAGGAGGCAAGAATAAATGCCTTATGGGTGCTGCCCTGAGAGGCTGTGCTGGCTGAATATGCCCTATGAGGCTGAAAAGCAAGCTCGAGTCTTTTTTACTAAAAGAACTAAAAAGAAGCTGGGGCTTGCAGTCCTGCCTGTGTTTTGTTTATGTGGTGATTGATTTATATGGCTTTACAACCTCTGGTGGGAGAAATAACAGAACTCTTTGGTGTCCTGTTTCAACACGAGAAAGAAGTGACACCCAGTGAACCACCCCCTGGGAGAAACAAGGTGCACCCCCCCGTTCCTTCTGCACCCGAGGCATTCCCAGTAGAAGTTTAGGGAGAAGGGTCTAGTTTACAGGTGTGTTTTAGGGGTGTATTAAATAATGAGGACCCTGTGACGGTTCT
>VZTO01025926.1:3163-34930 GCA_013400615.1 Syrrhaptes paradoxus
ACTTATCTTTCCCCCCCCCCCCCCCCCCCCCAATGCCAGCTTTGCTGCAGGGGCAGCAAAGCACGGAGATGTTACACCATTTTCCTGGGAAGATTTTGGGCTTCCCTTCTCAAACAAGTTCAAACCATGCTCTAGCTGTACAGTTTAGTTATGGAATAGCCCTTCTCAGGCTGCTCCGTGATACAAATATCTCTGTAGATAGTGGTGAGAGCTCTGTACGTAGAGCTGAAGCTGAATTTTAGTGTCTCTGACAAGATTTGTCTGAGTAAGTAGTAAATGACAAGAAATTACCACATTCCTAGAGGATTTTGTGAAGATATCCCAGCTAACAGTTAATTATATGATGCATAAAACAATTCATTTAACCCATTAAAATGAAGGGCTAACATTCNGGTGAAGCAGAAAGCTTTTAAACATTAGGAAGGTGAAGTTCCAGAATAATCTTCCTATGAGAGCAAAACCAGAAGGTAAATAAAAATATATGCTAAACCAGGGTCACATTATAGAAGTCACTAAGCAGACTTATTAATAAAATGATACTGTCTTTTGTGTAGAGCTCACAACCCAAATAATAACCTGATACTTCAACAAAGTATATCAGTAGTTTTATTCCCAATACATGATAGGTATTTAAGCATTAAGAAATGTGAATGAATATTAATTTAATTTGTATCAGAAATTAATATGTTTTAAATTATATTTTTAATTAAGTGGTCTGATTTTGAAATTATGGACATGGTGTTATAATAAGATGTCACAGTTATTAATTTAAGAAGCAACTACAGACATGTTGACAATTGTCCTTTTGGTGATATCTTATTTAAGCTTGGAACTGCTTTTTTTTACATTCATCAGGCAAATTACAGTGCTACCAGGAGATTGTCAAGATCAAATCTCCTACAAATACTAACAAGAGTTTGTCACTGCCTTTTTTTCTGTCCTATCCCAATCGAAATAATGAATTTTGTCTGGCAAAACCTATTCTAGCTCAGTTTAGAGAAAAGTCATCCTAACCTTAGGGACACTGCCAGAATACCTATAGATGGTACAAGCTTCCAAGAAAGATCAACTAAAATAAACTAGAATACATAAAAGCAGTGCTCCCATATAATGATGTATGCCAACAGCAGGTGGTGCTGTACCTTAAAGACAAACTGCAGCTCCCTCCCCGACACGTGCATTTATTATCATTGGTATGAAGGCAGATGAAACTTGAACCATATTTTTATTTTTCTAGATCTGTATGGATTCATATAAGAGTGTATGTGTGTGTATGTCTATGGTATGTGCTATTTCTGGTTTAAAAGTTCTAGTGAGAGTTGTCCTCTTTTCTTTGTGAGGCTTTACATTGCTCGCAGTCAGGAGGTTAGTGCATAATACTTGCCACAGCCAGAACTAGTCATTGCAAATGTGACACTCCTCTTCTGGAGGAGAAAACTTCTGGTTATTTTCATTATGCTTTGAAATCTGAGGCAGGTAAAGCATATAGAGCNATATCTCTGTAGATAGTGGTGAGAGCTCTGTACGTAGAGCTGAAGCTGAATTTTAGTGTCTCTGACAAGATTTGTCTGAGTAAGTAGTAAATGACAAGAAATTACCACATTCCTAGAGGATTTTGTGAAGATATCCCAGCTAACAGTTAATTATATGATGCATAAAACAATTCATTTAACCCATTAAAATGAAGGGCTAACATTCATGTTGATAAAAGGTACAGAATGTTATAAATTTCTTTAAAATTTCTCCCTTCATAATTCTACTATGAATTTTATTTTCTGTATAGGTATAAGTGTACGGCAAACAAGAGGTTCAAATAGAATATCATATATGGGGAAAAAAGTCTACGTGCAGTGTATGTAAAACAGCGTGAAGAGACTTTTTATGAGACTTAATAGACAAATTCTGTGGCCTACTGAGTTGAAACATACTGAGCAACTCAAGCTATGAATTTCCTGGTTGCATACTATTATGAATGGTGAGTCAGAGTGGTATTTTGTTCAAAAATATATCTACTAATTCAAATCTGCCTTAAGTGATTCTGTGTCAAGCTGAGCACTACAAAAATATCACTACCATGACATTGGCTACATTTACGGAGACTTCTTTTCTATTTCATGAGGAAAAAAAGAGGTTATTCTTAGAACCTGACAGTATCTGAAACAATTACTAAAGTAACTCCTTGAATACCTATTTAACTACTTGTCTGCTAAATTTAAATGAAAAAAACAATTTTTTTAAAACTCAATTTACAATCAAACGGACATAAGGAAGGATGTTATTGACAGCATAATTGTCATGGGGAGCTGGATGTGTGATACACTTAGCTTGGAAATTTAGAGAGTTTTCAGTTTTATTGACAGAGAAACAAAGAATGATGAAGTCTTTCAATAAAAAGAAGTAGTTATATATTGGGCTTAAATTATGTAATGCATGATTATGTTTTGTAGTTCAAACAAAATAAATGCATGTTAATAAGAGACTGATCAAACAAGTTACTTTTTAACATAGATGAAGAAAATAAATGAGAAATCTTAGCATTTCTGTAGCTTTCTAATATATATGTTAGTTATACAAACTAATTTTAATTTGTAACTGTTTTCAGTACTGCTGCTAATGATTTTTTTTTCTTTAGGTAGGATTAAAAAATAGGAGAAACCAAAATAAAGACAACTCTGTTTTTGCCTTGCTGCATATAGCTGAGATTTAATTTCGTGTTTTTTATACAAGTAGATTAAGACCGTAGCGTTTATCATCCTGTGTCTATAGGTACTAACAGATGAGCATGGGTTAGAATCTCATAAAGGATTTCATTGCTTTTACAAGGCTTCTCTCAAGCATATATATATTTACACGTATTTAAATTGTCACTTAATCTTTGGATAAAAAAATACTTTTTTAGGTAGATATTACCTGAATATTCATTATGTTTGTTCCAAAGTAAGTGTTACTATAAAAATGTGTGTGCTAGAAGGAAACATCCTGGGTTGCTGGTGCTAAATTCATAACTCTGCAAAAGATTCTTTTAAAAAAAAAAAAAAACTCCACATAATACACAAGCTTTATTTTACCTCTTTTTAATGAGTTATTTTCATTATATGTTAGACCTTGTTTAAAGTTAAACATTTACTTAGCTGCCTCTTTGGTGCTGATCAATAAAATATTATTCTATTAAAATTTCAGAAAATGTTTAGAATGATGTTATGCTTGCAATAAATATCAGTGAAATTCACTGCACTTCTCTTGGAGCAAAGTTGATACAGTCATTAGCAGGGAAACCCAGGAACAGCTTGTACAGATTTGAAAGTATGCCTGTCTAGACAGCAGATGAATGGAGAAGAATTTCTTCCTGCATTGCCCTTGAGTAAACTCAGTATAAAATTGCAGGTATTTATATAAGCCAAGATTTCAGTGACCAGACAGGAGAGCTTAAAATCCTAATTCTAGATTGTATTTTATGTAATCATGACTTGTTTACGTGTTATAAATGAACTTACTTTTTATGTGTTGTGTACTCCACAATAATATAATTTATGAGTCATGGAACTCCAATAATAAAAATATATACACAGAAATAAATATCTGTACAGTAGGAATAAAAATAGTATTCTTCCGTCTCTCATTGTGTAACTTTTCTGGCACAAAAAATAAGCTTCGGGTTAGAGCCGTAAATCTGAGCTCCCGTACACTCAGCAACATTTGTGATGCTGCTGCAGGCTGACAAGAACAGCGACATGGCTCTTCCCCGGTGTACTCCTTGTACTGTCTTCCCCAGTGTAGAAGGCTCACTTCCCTTACTGGAAGGTATCCCTCTCCCTCCAGGGAATTTTAGTCATCCTAAAGAAACTTTGAAACGGTGAGCAAAGGGACGAGTAAACCCTTAATGCTCGCTTCTGTGCAGCAGTGACCAAGAAATATAGCAGCATTGGTTGATGGCTTTCTCTTTCTCAGAGCAAGGGAGCTCTTGCTCAAATGTTCCCTCCCCTTCACTATTGTAGTGGCAAGTACTGTTAGATGCTCACAGGCACAGCCAACATATGGCATGAACTGAACTAAGGGTGTATATCTGCACACTTAATTTATATACAGTATAGCTTAACCCATATTAAAAATGTTCAGATAAACCATGCCACTTCATGTTTGTTGGATGCTGAGAACATACATCTCAAAAGATTTTAACAGATTCCTGGTATAAGGTACTCAGTATGTGCCTGTCAACATATTGACATCTGAGAGTTTTAGCTGAACTCTGTTTAAAACAGTGTCAAAAGAGAAATTCTGCTTAAGAGTTATTATTATGAATGATAAAAGGGTACAGTGGCTAGCGGGAGCATCAGACTGTGGGGACAAACCTCAGAAGTCAAGCAAGAAAGTTGTAAGCAACATCGTCTATAAGCGTTGGCATGGATATGACAGAAACCTCAGGGGAAAGGAGTGAAAGATAGTCTGAGCAGCTGTTTCCACAATGTGCCAACATAAGCTCAATGGGAAGTAAAACTGGGCAGAGCAGATCTTGTGCAGCCAGTGCTGAACCTGGAAAGGTTCCCTTAAGTCAGCACACACACAGCCGCTGGTGCCATGCCAAGCAGCATTGCATATGAGCTATGAGGATAAGCAAGTAAGAATAATCATAAGGCGCTCAGAGCAACAGTGATCTCACTGAGTCATCTCTGCTGCTCAGCTCATACTGTTTGGAGGATCAAAGATTGAACAGCAACATGCATTAACTGTAGAAAGCTTAATACAAAGCATGCGTGTATTCAGCCCCTCTAAGGCAGCCTCTCAGACTGAAGTCAATGGGAGGAAAAAGGTACTTAAAAGCAAAATATACTGCATTTTTTACTGTGTTCATGTTCACTTAATACTAGAAGTCCAATATATGGAAACAGTTCATGACCTGAAAAATTAAACAGGGGATGGGACACTGGGGTGAGCTACGTGGAGCTGCTACTTTCCAGATTTTATCTGGGGGCTGAATGACCAGTTGCGTCATTCATCCCAGCAGTGACTTAAGCCACTTGTTGCCAACACTTTATTTAATCCATTCTCAATTTGAAACCTACTAACCTTTCCACATTTGTCATGTCAGGTGCTGTATTTCTTTACACTAGATCTGTTCTGCATCTAGGATCTTTTCCACATCTCACTGACTAGAAATCAGGAGCGTAAGCAAAACTCAGTCAGGGAGCAATCATTTCCTAAAGTTTCTATTTGTTTTTTTGCACATTTGGTAAATTCATTAAGTCATTCATAACAGCCACCCAAAAGTTACTTTAGGAAGTCATATTGGCAAAAGGGAAAGCAAGCCACATCCATGATAGCTATTTTGTTTACTAAAATAAAGAAAATTTCAGACAAATTAATGTTTACGGCCCTGACATGATAGGCACAAAATGAGGAAGTATTAAGATACAATTTTAGGGAACAGTTAAAAAAACCAAACAAACAAACAATAAAAAAGCCATATTCTTTTTTCCTTTACAAATAATAAAATATTAATGTTTGTTACTTCTCATTATAGATTACACAGGACCTGGCAGAAAATTCAAGATAATATAGTTGGTTAATTTGTTATGTTAATTTGAATACATATGAAGTTATCATTAAATACTTTTTATATCTCTTAACAAATATAATTTCTTTTTTATAAGGAAGAAAATCTACATACCATTTTTCTCTGAAGCAATTAATGAGCCTCAGACGTCTTAAAACCAATCGGATATTTTTCTACCTTCTTCTCTTGCTAATTTTGATAAAACTCCTATTTTTTTTCTTTAGTTTATTTTTTTAACTGGCAGGTAAAAGGTGAATGAAAGCTCTCAGTCTCAAATATCTCCCCAAGTTTTCTGTATTCCTGGCTTCCCCAGAACAGGCAGAGGCAAGCTGGCAGTGAGCCTGGAGGAGGAAGAGGAGAGGCTGACAGTCAGGGCACTCAGGCTTCAACAACTTGCCAGAGAAGCCTGTGCCAATTTCTCTTTCCCCCTGCAGTGAGAAAATTAGTTGGATAAAAGCCTTTCAGGCAGGCAACAGGCAAACTACTTCTTTTTTTTCCATTTGTATACCCACTGTGGGATTTTTTTAGAAATCTTCCTCTCTTTCCTTTCTTCTCTCCCTAATTTTTAA
Source organism: Syrrhaptes paradoxus (assembly GCA_013400615.1). Classification (NCBI taxonomy): domain Eukaryota; kingdom Metazoa; phylum Chordata; class Aves; order Pterocliformes; family Pteroclidae; genus Syrrhaptes; species Syrrhaptes paradoxus. The sequence continues at coordinate 9,284 of VZTO01025926.1, forward strand.
AAATTATCTTTATCCCAATTTGCACCACCAAAAAACCCTACAAAAAGCATGGAAGGAGAAACAGATGGAGGCAGACAGTGTCAGAGAGAAGATGAAAGGTTGAATAGATTTGTATGGTCAATTGGGTGGTTAATAGCTCATATAACTTTATAGTATTACATGGTAGCTTCACCAGATAGAGAACTGGAAGGTTCTTATTGGGGTGGAGATGTCAGAGGAAGTGAAGCACAGGGTTTCAGGGATCCTGGGAACTTAGAGAAAAAAAATGCTGAGTAGTGAAAAATAAAGGACTTTTAGAAGAACAGCCAAATCATGTAATATTTGGACTCCTTGATCTAACCTGTTTATTTGCTAAAATGTCATATTCATTCGGTTAAACTTTTATTTGTAGAGCATGGATATAATTCTGTGAATGTAAATGGTGGATTTGAAGAGTAGCAAACAGGGTGTAGAAAGGAAAAAAGCATTCAGAAACTGGGTGCCTGAACAGTATCAAGGAGGGCATTCTGGTTTATCTTCTGTAATTGGTGGTTAGAGAGTTGTTTGAATTGATAGACCACAATGCTCTACTGTGGTTTCTTACAAAACAAGGCCCTGAAGAGGTTTTAAATAAATATTAAATAAATCTTTATAGTTCATCATAAACTTGGAACATGTGGTGTAGTTGCAGATACCTAGTTTGTCGTAATGAGACAACATTTTAAGTTCATATTCCTTGAAGAACAGAGTAAGGACTCTGAGCTACTTCAGTAGAGTATGCAAATGTTGAGTGTACTCCCACGCTTCTCTCTGTGGGTGGTTGACTGGGAGATTTCTGTAACTTCCATTATTGACCGTAAAAGATGATTCTAGACAAGAAGATTAGAAAAATTGCAAAAAGTACCATTTATGTTTTTTCAGGGTAATATTGTTACTCTTTCAATATTTTCTTTAAACCACACCCATCCTCTGAGAATCATGATTCTGGGAAATTTTCACATTTTCAGATAAGTTATTTTCAGGGAAAATATGTTGATAGTTTTAAAATTACTTTTAGTCCCTGAAGTGTCAGATGATCAATACTAGCACTACAACGGGCTCACACAGGATTCACCACATACTTTATCTTTGCTGTGAAAAAATGGACATTTCTAACTTGGACTAAGTAGTAGACTAGATATAAACTTAATGGGGAAAATAAAATTGTTCCAGGAGTGTCAGGGGCCAGCATGGGCCATGGGCCAGAGGGTGCCTGCAGGGCAGAGGGGCAGTGCCCTTCTCTCCCCAGGCACAGTCCCACTGTGCCCCAGCAAGTCAAGCGTGGCCATGGCCCAGGGACCATTGCCTGGTAGTTTCCAGGTGGGATGGGGGTGGAAGCCATGAGGTGGGTGCCAGGATGAGATAGGTGGTCCTGATGGGGAGGCCTGTGGCTGGTGCAGAGGGCTGGGGCTCTTGAGCAGCTCCCAAACATGGGGGAAGACCTGTCCTGGCTCCCTCTCACCCAGTGCCTGGCTCGTCTTTGCTGTGCTGGGCTGAGGGGGCAGTTCAGGCTGCCAAACACCAATGGTGCTGCTGACATGGACCTTCAAAATGATGGGCAACACTCTTCCCCTATCACGTAGCCTACATTCATCTCCACAGCATGCAGTAGGGCAAGCAATTCTTCTAGATTTTTACCTTATGTTAACTCTTGTTAAAACTCTGCTTTTTTTCCAAGTATAGATAGGTTTTCATACAGTCTAAGCGCAAATTATTATACAAGAGGTTGTGAAAGAGCATTGCCACTAGTACTAGGCTACACTAGATTTAGGCACAAGGAAAGCAATGCGGCAGTGGCATTGCTCTCCATCAGACTTCAACTTTGACTGTATATTGCATTTAGTTGTGCACCTGATAGCAATTTGAGCAACTTGTGGCAGTTTTATCACGTCTTTCATTTGCATTGTAAGGCAGATATCTGCCCTTTCACCAATTTTCAGCCGTTGTTGCTGGCTAAAGCTGGTATAGACCTATGCAATACTGTCACAGATGAGGATGACTTTTGGTGTTTTATCACTGAAATAGCTAGCTTCTCCAGAACACCTCACATAAAACAATGCACTGGATAAGATTTTTGCTAGTACAGGTGTTCACTTTATTTATTCTGTAAGAGCTGTGCTAATGTACATCATTCAAAAACCTTGACTAGGAAATACAGAAATACATAAAAACAAAATTTAGCCCCTAAGACACCTCATGAGATCTTTCTGAGTATTACTTTATCTGTTTTCTCCTCAGGTCTGCGGTTTATCACTTACATTGTATTTCTGCTTCTTAACTGGACAAGTGACATTTTTTACAAAGAACAGCTGTTTAAGGGGGAGAAATAAAGAATAACACAGTCTTGATTTCTGGACATAATATTAAACTTCCCCCAAATTTTATCAGATAGTAATATTTTTAATTCTCAGAATAGCTTTTATCCACATCTACCAAATGTACTGTACAGCCAAGTGGTCAGCTGGCACACTTGTGTGGTTGTGTCTGAGGGATTACCACTCATGGATGTTTGGTGCCCATTAAAAAGAGGGACTGAAAAGCGTCCTTGAGGAAACAGAAGATCCATCAACTTCATAATTTTTGGCATCTGAAACCAAAAGACAGTTGTCTTTATTAGAAGGTGAAGCTGTTGCAAACTTGTAATTTCTAAAAAGCACCAAAGCCCCTCCTAAATGTGTGAGCTGAATTAAATGGAAGTGAGCTTCAGAAGAGGTTTACTTGATTTACTAAGATTTACTAATGATTTACTAAGAAAGTAATAACAGTATCTGTAAATGATTTCAAGTATATGTGTGTGGGCTAGGGCATGAGAAGCAGACCACGGCTGAGGTAGCAGGTAGAGGAGGTCCCCTGCACCTTCAGCCATCTGCCCAGGTCTCCAGTGGCCAGGGGCTGCCAGGAGATCACATTTCAGGTACTGGAGCCTGATTACAAGTTTGGCGAAAGAATTTATCCATATGTTGTGGCAGTGCAGACCTAATCGGCAGCGATGCACCTCTCCCTACATCTACTTTTTTCATTTCAGTCTTAAAATGCACAATCCTCCAGGAGAACAAAACCAGAACTGGAATTTGGAAGGCTCATTAGGGAAAGGTCCTGGGAATGTACTTGAATTGTGGTAGTGTCATGGTTTAACCCCAGCTGGCAGCTAAGCACCACACAGCACAAATCCAAAACATAGGTCCATACTAGTTACTACAAAGAAAATTAACTCTGTCCTAAACAAAACCAGCCCAAGTAGCAAATTGTTTCACAAAATTGAGATTTTAAGTGAGGCCATTACACAGACTATGTGACATGCAATTTAATTTGTCTTCAGCATACAGTTGTTTAGAAAACAAAGATCTACATGGATCTTTCTTCTCTTTCTGAAATTGTTCCTCTTCTGTTTGACTGAGAAATTCACCTGATTTTGAAGCTGTAGCAATAAATCTGTCGTATTGGCAGAGACCTATTCATAAAACGTAGAGATTTTGTTATAAGTTCTGGATGAAAGTCAATGTTGCAAAGTGAAGTGTAAAATTATTCCTGTCTCAATGTTATTTTTGAGTCATATATCTCTGCCTTTTATGAACAGCAGGCATATTCTGAAGAATTATGCCTGACTCATAAATCCCTATTTGCCTGGGACATGACTAATAGGTGTCTTTAACACAGTAAGATGATATTACTGTCTTAGCTTGCAATTTTTTTAACCTCTGGAGCACATAGAACAGATGAAGTTTAAACAGTACAATGACATTAATCTATGGTCTGTCAGAGTATTGTTACCTCCCTCCTTTTCTGGTCCATTGGTTCTAGCCAGCAGATACTGTCATTTATATGAATCCTCAAATTTATTATTTCAGTATTTAGTGGGTGGAACTGGCATGGTTGCTTTCAGAATCTGACGGTTGTCATGATCTGTGGGAGAAAGTGAGCAAGTGAGTAGAGGCAGGGGAAGAGAGAAGAGGTCATCATTCGGGCAGTCCCTCATGCCAGATCCACTGGTGCTGAGACTGAGGAAAGTGAAAGTCTGTTTCAATGAATAATGCTGTAAGATCTTTCTACTGAAGCTCCCGGTGGAGGCTTGTCTGTTGTCTGTAGGCAGTTACCAACTCCTTGTGTTTTGAATAGCTATACATCTTGAGTGCAATAAAAACAACCTTCATGAGTGGGTTTCTGTCATCTTCATTGTCTTGTGGAAAAGACAGAGAACAATTCTAACAACACACCTAAAATATTAATATTTCATATTTGTGAATATCTCTGCGAGTATAAAGGCTGCCAAGCATTGCTTATGAATAGGTTCTGAATTTTACAGAAGAGCTTATTATTATAGTGACACCAACACCATCTTCTCTGCATATCTTTACTAGCTGCCTACTTCTTATTATCACTATTATTAGCTATTTATTTACCTGTTGTGAGACTGTGCACTCCTGCACAGCATTATGCATAATTACACTAGTTGCCCCAAAAATTATGCCCTCCAAAAGCCAAAGCATCTTCACGTGTGTATATATGTACAGTGCACTACAGGATACATGGGTAAATGTTATTGTTTATAACAGGAATGAATACTTGGAGTCTCCTGAACATCCTCAGTTGTTCCTGGCAGTGTGTTGTCTGCAACATTAATTTGTCTTGGCTGTGAAATATGAAAATAGTATCCAGAAGTTTCTTTGTGAAATTATAATGCAGTTATGTCTTTAATTGTTTGTTCTTCAATATTCTTGGTATGCTATTTGTCCCTTAAATCACATGGCATTGTATTTGGTCAGTCATTAGATGGCCTAAATTCTTAGAAGAAAATAGCTGTTGTGGAATAATGAATGAGGAATAATATATAGTGCATCATTGATATGGAAATTAATCAAAATCTATGCAGAAATTCACAAGCCCTTCAGCAGTCGTCAGCATTTTTTCTAAACTAAATTGTAGCTGTCCAAGTATTTAGAAACAAGAAGCCCTACCGCTATTATGGAGTTAACCAATAAGATGTATTTGCTAAAGCATCAACAAATTACAGTTTGTGCTGTTCGATCAGTTCTAATTAATTCTAGATGTTCCTCAGGGAAGATTCAGTTTAAATGAACAGATTATTAGCAGTGATGAGAACTAGATGGTTAAAAAACTATCTTTTCTTACAACCTTTCAGTAAGATGAAAGCAACTGCTTGGACATAAAATAAGGAAAAGATCTGTGTATTCAAATGTGACACATAAAAGAGATTTTCTGCGTCTGGCAGAGAAGAAAATCAGAGGCTTTGTGTATTTTAAACTTATTTTTTCATTTTTTTCCCTTTTTTAGCTAGAAACAAAAATAACAGTGCAGCAGTGCAAAATAACACTGTAGCACCCTAAAACATAGAAAGTGACTGACTGGGCTGACTGCAATTTAGATTCAACACAGTAGCATCTACCTCCAGATGAAGCATGCTGATGGCTATTTAGTTTAGTACCAGTTAGGAATTTGTATTCTTTACATTGCAGGATGACTTTGTGAGCTTTGGGCTCCACTTGAAGAAGAAATGGCATCTTGAGGTACCAAAAAGTAAACATTTAAAGACAAACTGCTGAAATGACAGCAGCTGTTGCCCCCAGGCTTATCAAGCTGAGCACTGAAAAGGATGATTTTATCCCTGTGCTCTGGAGCCTGTCACTTTCTGATGTAAACAACTAACATGTAACATTTCTTCTTAAGCGGTAATAATTGTAGGCAAGATGCCACAAGTGAAAGAGAAACTATGCTACTACATCTGCCAGCCCTTGAAGGCTAGAAGTAGTGACACTGGCAGCAAAATTTAGAATATTATTTTGGATTCTTTTAAATTTAATATTGTTAAAATCTTTTAATGGAAGAATATGAAAAATAGCAGCTGTGAGAAAACTGCAAGAAAGTTGATTATTTTTATCTGCAATGTAACAACTTCTGTGTTACTGTGCTTAATTTTAAGACCATGTTTAGGCATGTTCAGAGTGTGGATTTCTGGCCCCAGAGTTCTATCCTCCTCAGACACAGTTACTTAAGGAGTGGTATTATGCATCATGATTTCTTTGCATATTTGCCTTCACTACTATAATTTCATACAGTCTTTCTACATTAGTGATGTGTTTTGTAATCATTCTGTATTCTTAATACACTATACTTTTTCAAAGAATCCCACAGTTTACACATTTTTCAGATTTTCATAGGATATATTTCTATTTTGGTGTGTCTTGTCAGGAATGGGATTTTCCTAAAACAACAAGCTACAATTAGTCAGTGCCTGAAATATACCTTGTGTGGAAAGCTAATTTCCTATTTTGAAAGAAATTAAACTCCTGGAGTGACTGCAGATGTTGCTTTATGCTACTTTTAATCAAGAATATTTGTTAAAGACTAAAAATATCTTTGGGACAGATGAATTTGTCAAATATTTTATTTTTTTATTAAAAAGGTTGATTTTCTTTCAGCAAGCTAACATCTCTGATCTCATATCTGAAAACACATTCCACTCTATTTACAAAAGGACTATCAGATTGTAGGCTCTGCTCATAACCAAACTGAGTTACAATCAAACTGGATTACTGAGTGCCTAGATCAGAAAGTTCCCTACCAGCCTCCTAGGTAGCTGAAAGTCTCCTTCAGGAAGTTTATTATTTTTATTGTACATATAATCAGGAAAAAATCAGCAAACAAGCCACGGAAATTTAGCTTGCAGACAGTTTCCAGATTCTTAATAAAAATGTGTTTCAAGCAATATCTCATTAAAGATTTCTAAAGAACCATTGGAAAATTCAAAGTGTACTTTTTTAAAGTTTAAGATAAGAGATCATATTATTGAAGTAACAAGGGACAAGTATTTAAATTCAAATATTTGAGTTCAAGGGGTGAGAGAGTAAATAACTTTGTAGAGAATTGGAAAAATACTGTCTTTTCATTTTGACATATGCTGTATATACTACTGTCTCAGTGACCAGTAAAGAGAGAAAAAAAAGAGGAAAAATCTCCACCTTAGTTAAAATGTGTTTGTATATATACTACAGAGTAGGTGAAATATCATAATCTTGCTAACAGTAGCTGTCTGTTGGCAATATATGCGCTATGTGGTTTTTTGACAAAAGTTTATATGGGACCACCATACTATAGAAAGTACATGTTATTAAAGCTCTTTATAAAGGCAAGGTCATATTGTAGTAATGAGGAAGTGGAAGAGAAATGCAACTTTGTTGTCAGATTTTTGTTTTGGATGACATATAAAATGATCATCTTGAGACCCATAAATATGATGTCAGACCAGTAAAGAAGAAAAGGTCTGAATTCCCATAAGGTTATGTCATAACTTTTTTACTGATCTATGTTGATCTTTAAAACCAGAGTGGAATCAGAGAACTTCTATTTTTCTGTTTGTTTTTTAAATTATTTGGAGCTATGCAGATATACTGAACTATGTACTTTATTCATATCTTTCTGTCTGAATCTTCCCTAAAACCTGAGCATAGCTTTCACAGTTTCAATATTTTGAGCTGGTTTTGCTATATGGTAAAAGTTGGAGAGATGAATTTGCGTATCACTTCCAGTTGCCTGATCAGCTGAAATTAACTTTGGAGCCTATGAAGAACACGAAGTCCCATCATTATTTATAGTCACAACAGAAGAAATAAAATGAATTGTTTCAGTGAGGGTTCAATTCTGAAACAAGTTCCTATGGAGGTTAATAGCCTGATGTAAGAGTACCCTTCTTCTGCAATAATTTCAGTGGAATACCAATGGACATAGATTCTCTCCAATTTAGTGCTACTTTATTCATTGATGGTCAGGCCAACTACATCTCCTGTTTTCTCTCCATAGGTTTTCTTTATATTCAGTCAAATATTGTTGGTATGTGTCTGCCTCACATCTCTAGCCAGCAATGGCAGCATGGTATTTCTAAAATCCCATTTCTAGGATAGAAAAGCTCAGTGACAGAATACTCCATTTTATTCTTTCTTTCTGAGAAATAGGTAAAATTTCACACTCCTAAAGAAATGGCAGTGAGTAGAGAGGAAGAGATTTAGTTAGGATTTTTCTGGCAATGGAGTTTTGATAGTTTGAAGAGGCACTGATGCTTACCTAAATAAAAAGTTTTGGAAATTCTCTTCTGCTAGATTTATGTTTAATTTTACTCTTTGTAGCTCCATTTATGCCAGCTTACTACATGCTTCCAGTGGTATGTCTGGCTTATTTGTATCTGTAATAACTTCTTTATGCTTCCATTTTCCAAAGTTAAAGATACATTTCTACTGAGAGTAATAAAACAAAACCAAAAAGCTGCTCAAGAGCTACTGTATTTCCTCTGTCTTAGAAATACAGGATAGCTGATTGAAATATAGTCCCTAGTGAGCCTTTACACACATCATGGACGAGATGTTTAGCAGAATATAACCTCTTTTTATAGAAAGACATAACTCTTCTTTACCTGGTACTAGCAAGAAGGACATCCTCCATTATCATCAATGTCTATTTGGAAAAAGAATTAGGTGCCTTTCTGAAGATGGTGTTGGTCATCCAAATCTTAGCAGGCTTTTGTACTTTGCTATGTTTCTCTCCAGGTTCAGTGAAGTGCATAGTGAACTCCCCAAATCAGCATGATTTCACTGATCAAACATGTATTTTACTAGAAGGATGTAGCTAAGAATTAGTCAACGATTTTATTCAGATTTTTCTCAGCTTCAAACTTCAGTAAAACACTAAGAACATAATTACAGTAGAATTTTATCTTAAACATCTAATTTAATCAGGTATTTTTTTCTTGCATACTTATTTAGAACAAGAGAACATGAAAATTGCCAGGTCAGGCTTGAAGACAAGAAATTGTGCTTTGGATGCAACAACAACTTTTAAGCTGTTTTTAAAAAAAAAGTAGTTAAATACAAGATGTTTCTTATGTGCTATGGTATATTGTAGCTGGTGGGCTCATATGTATATTTATATATGTATATATATAAAAAATATGATTTAAGATAAATTGCCTTTGAAGATAAAATCAGAGTGTACTCTCTTCAGTTCTATGTACATGACTTAGTTGAGTTATTCTTAATGTTTTGCAGTTGCAACACAGTCAAAATAAAACCTTTCTAAATGAAACAGAACTAATAAATATTCTTGCATTTTAAACTGTATTTCTTTTTGGTTTTTTTATTTTCTTTTTATTTTCCTTGCCCTGATGGTTAATTTTTTGTCCTGAATATAGTCTCCCTGGTACGTATTTGAATAGATAAAGTACTAAAACATACGAGAAATTCCAAATAAAATATTAACTTTTTTATGCAAGCAAATTTCCATACTCCATCTATGCTTCTTAGTTACCTGCTGGTTTCAGTTTTTCAGGTATTACTTATGCAATATTATAATTATTTGGTACTTATAAATTAATACCATACAGCAGTGTCTGTCTATCATCTGCTCACTTTTTCTCATTGCTTAAAGGCTAAGTTTTGGAGAAAAGTAGGATAAAACAAAAGGGGAGTAGAAGGAAACAGATGAACACTGAGATAGTTTACCTGTCCAGTGGGGGAAAGAAGGAAAACAAATGGTTCACACATTCACAAATCACATATTCTGTGATTTTCTCTCTATAGTAACAACCTTCCCAGAAATAAACACATGCAGTAGCAGTTCCTTGTAAAAAGAAAATATAGATTGCCACCCACCAAGAGACCATTCAGCCCAGTCAAATGTTATGAGGTCTCAGCTTTCACTCAAGAAGTCAGAGAGCAATGTCCATACACAAGAGGGTTTAGAAAATTAGTTGCAGAGACATTTTCCCTCATTTTGTAGCACCCATTATTAGGCATTCCTGGGAGCAGGACCAGACTTTAAGCAGTCTTTTTTTACGACTACAGTTTTCATAGGATTATACAGTAACATCAGTACACCCTTCACTAACTTGTCTGTAAATTCTTTTAATTTCTGTCATGATAAAGAAAGTCTGCCATAATTTTATTATATACGTTCAGTGTTCTAAAGCAGAAGGACAAACCTGCATTTCTTAATAGTTTAGAATTCTCTTTATTGTTTTTACATCACACAACAATTTAATGTCTCCTTGAAGTGGGGCTAAGCATAGCATTAGCCCTCATGGAAAAAAAAAAATTGAGAGGAGGTATCAGTGGAAAAAATATCTGCCTACTTCACAACTGTGTTGATTTTCTGGACTTACTAACTTAAAAACAACATAAGTGTTTTTCCTGTGGTCCTCATTGTTTGTGCTCTTGACATAAAAGGAAGGAACAGTTAGGATGCACTCTGTCCCAAGCAGGGGCAACTTCTCTCAGTAGCAGCACTACTACATGTTGCTGGCTCAAAGCTCTTTTCAAACTACAGTGTTGGAAGAAATGACAAATATTTTGATTTTTTTTAAGCTAAATTTTAGACCATTTTTTCACTGTTCTCTCAGAAAAACAAATTGCTCAAGAATACTTTCAATTAAAAAATGGAATGAGAAAATTAACCATTTTCTAGCATTTGAGACAGCACCATCTTGTTTCTTCTGTTTCTATAGTGTATGGAGAAAGAGCGAGCAAGGGAGAGAAGGACAGCATTCAACATTTTAGAAACAAACAGCGATCCCATGTGTTTCTTTGATTTCTTATGTGTAAAATTAACATAATGTCTAGTAGTTTCCTATCTGTAGCTACTAATAGTACTTTCAATGATCTTCTACAGACAGCAGTCATTTTCATGCTGCAGCATTCATCTCCATAAGCCTGTGGCAGAATTTTTGTTCCATCTTACTTATGTTTTTCTTCTAATGCAGTTGGAAACTGGAGTGAGTAGTCAGTGCAAACATACAAAATTTGTGTGCACAGTACTGAAAGGTTGTTGAAACAAATTCCATTAAAGATTTTAAAAATGTAAATATATAAGTTTAGATATAACAATTTATACATGCTAAGATACTATAAGCATATGGTTTAAACTGAAAAATAGATAATTTTTTCTCTTCCTAATACAAATTTGGATCTGTTCTAAGCCTTATAAATGTTCATTACTTATTTTTGGCTGGGACTGTGAAGGATCACTTGTGAATTTTGCTTTTCTTTCCAACCTACTGCTTTTTTTTCATCTAGCAGTAGGAGCCTATTTTCAGGAAGATAGGTGGATGCACTAGCCTATGTACATCAGCAGTAAACAAGGTACAGAATCAAAGAAATAATTCTCAACTAATAGATGGTTTATGGACTGCAAACATATGTTTTGTGAACACCGGGGCTGGAGATCCCTTGATGTGTCTCAGGCACCTTTGCGGAGAATACTGAAAGAAATACTACTATGCAATATCCTGTATTCGCCTATCGAGTAGCTGATAGATCTTGCCACCTCCAAAAGCCTTAGGAGGAGAGGGTAGCGAATTTCAGGGTGATGTAAAAGGTGTACTGTGGAACCATGGAAGAAAAAGGCAGGTCACTCTTTTGTTCAGGCTCACTGATGCTAGAGTGAAAACTGCATGTGAATAGACTAGAAGAAGCAGAAACTCACTTGAAATTGCTGCCCCTCAAAGAGAATGCCAGAATACCCACTGAGGAAACACTTAATCCTGGTGTACATATGTTTAGGCTTGATGGGTTTTTACTAAGCTGACTGCCAGGAAAAAAAAACGAAAACAACCAACTTTCATTGGCTGGGAATTATGTGGCACCTTTCAGTGCCCCTGTACTTAATACTTAACTATGAAATATATCTAATCTTCTCTTAGAATATCTTCTATCTTGATGAAGGTGTCTGTATTCACATTTCGCACATTAGTGTACCAAGATATGCAAATGAGGGGACTTGTTAAAATTTGCAAGGAACTTGTAAAACAGTGTGTTGATTTTTGAGGTCATGATAATTGCATCCAGTTTCATCAGTAGATATGGAAACACTTTAAATAGGTACATATGAAATGTATGCTGCTCTTTTTTAGAGGACTTGCAAACAAGTACGTGCTATGACTTTTTTAAGGAGATCTAGACAATTAGTGATAAATCTGAGGGTTGTTTCTCTGTCTCACTGTTCTAGTTCAGCGCTTTAATACTTATCTATGCTTTGTCTACAGAAAATAAGCATTTCCTCAATTTTCTTTTTTTCTTTGTTAGTTCCTTGTGAAAATAGTGTTGCTATTACTATGAAAAATAATTTGAGATCTACATGTGTTAAATTGTTATTCAAGTGTGAAGTTGCAATCTTAGCCTAGTCAGACCAAGTGTAAAGAATGGCTGTTTATTTGGAGAGTTAAGTTCATTGTGCTTCTTGAGAGAAAACTAGTTGTCAGTAGCTTTGCCTATATATATCATCTAGGTAAGTATATAAAATGCTTTGCAAGATCTTCTCTATATTTGCCTTAGAAATTAAAACAACAATAATAAAATGTAACATTGTTTTAAAGATAATGTCTATTGTTGAGAGTAGGTATTGCACTGGGGTTTACAAATAGTTTCTGAGTTGCAGGGAAATAAATTTACCTCTCAGTGAAATAAATTCACTGTCTTGTTAGAGATGCAGTAAAATAAGAAATGACTAAAAATGGATGACATTAATATGTATGTATTTATAATTGCACTCCTGTGGAAAAGCTTGCAAGATTCTAAGGTTAGTGATAACAATTTACAGAGACATACTTTTCCCCAGAAGAAAACAATGATAACTTGCTAGAGCTCAACAGTTTCAACAATACTATCAAAATACATAATGTGGATAACTTACCATTTAAGAAGTGTAAGTCAATATAATACATTATTTAAAACCAAAGTTTTTATAGCTCTTAAAAAGTTACTAACTCTTTTGTGAAAAATGGCTTATATACCTTAAGGCTGGTTTCCATTCTCTGATAACTATGCAGTTTTATCTGATGTAGGTCTCATCTGTGCTACTGACACAACTTTATTGGTATTTCTTAAAAACTACAATAGCTTTCACAGTTCCTCTCATGTTGATAATCCATTTGGTGCTGGTGATGCTCATGAAGTTCATACACAGCCAGCTTTGATGAATGGACTTCAGTTGACATCAATTTGACAGACATCATAACTATATGATTTAGCCATGATTGTGACTGACTGGCTTATTGCTCCCATGAATGCATCGAAACACGGCTGTTTTACTGGTGTCATGGTTTAAGGCCACCACACAGCCTCTCTCTCTCTCCTTCCTTCCAGTGGGATGGGGAGTAAAATTGGAAGAACAAAAGATAAAAATACTTGTGGATTGATGCATATCTCTGGCCCGCCGGGATAGGGACAGTGTGCTGAAACACACCAAACGCACTCTGGTTTTCTGAAGGGGAAACACTGCTGAGAGCAAATGCTACTGTCCTGTATGCAAGCTCCCAATTTATCCCCGAGGATTACATCATCTCAGTTTTCTTTTTACATTCTACTGGTCTTCAGGTTTTGTCTGTTTTCCACTACATGGTGTCTTGAACCTGCTGCTTCTCACTCTTGCAGTAGGGTTTTCTGCAGTGCTGCCTCACATGTCCACAATCACTCTCTAACCTGAAGGTCAGTTTACATTTTTGCTAACCATCAGTTCTTTATTCCCACAGATCGAGGCAAGGACAGGGAGGGATCACTCACCACTGATGGTCACAGGCAAGAAACAGATTCAGCTTGGGGAAAACACCGAAACAATTTAATTTTTGTTAGCAATAAAAATAAAACCAAAAACAACAGAACAGGATAGTAAGAAAGATAACTACATCTTAAAAAGGCACCTCTCCCATACCCCTCCCTTCTTCCTGGGCCCAAAGGCTTTGTTCCCGATTTCTCTACCTTCTCCCCGTGGTGGTACAAGGGACAGGGAATGGGGGTTGCGGTCAGACCATCAGGTGCTGTCTCTGCTGCTCCTTCCTCCTCAGGGGACGGCTCCTCACAGTCTTCCCTGCTCCAGCTCGGGGTCCCTCTCACAGAAGGGTCCTCCACAAACTACTCCAACATGAGTCCTTCCCATGGGCCTCAGTTCTCCACTAACTGCTCCAGCAGTTAGGGTCTCTTGAGTGGCACCTGTGCTGGGCTGGGCCTGGGCCTTGGCCTGGGGCCGGGCCTGTGGTGATGGATCGGGCTGCAGCAGAGGCTGGGCAGGCAGCAGGCAGGCAGCTGGAAGGACCAAAGGGCTGAGCCTTGCCCTGGGCTGCACGGCTGCTCCATGTGCTGTGCCCCCTCTCAAATATGTTATTTGCAGAGACGCTGACTGGCTTGGCCTTGGCCAGAGGCGGGTCTGGCTTGGAGATGGGGAAACTTCTATCAGTTTCTTACAGGGGCTATCTCTGTAGCCCTCTCCCCTGCTACCAAACCAGACCTGGAGCCAGGGGAACTTCCAGCAGTTACTCACAGGAGCCATCACTGTAGCCCCTCCCCTGCTACCAAAAAACCCACCACACAAACCACAACAACTGGAAAGTGAGATGAGTGGTTGTTTGTGGGTGTTGATGATGGTGTTAGGGATGTGTTGATGATGAATTAGTAGTAACTGGCATTGCACTGAGGAGGCACTTTCCTGAGTCAAGGAACAAAAAAGGGTCTTGCAGCCACTACCAGAACAGCTCAGTACCCTCTTCCACAAGTTAATTTTGGAAAAGAGGGCTGCTGAAACTGAGCCTACAGGTCATATGAATTATCCTAACAGGTTGCAAATGGCCCATGAGCCGTAAGAAAAACCGTTCTGAACTACATCTTTGTAATGCAGAAGGAAGTACTTATTTTCAGCTTTGGCCATGGAAAGATGAGTGGACTGAAGAGGAAGGCCTCAGGTACCCTGTGACAGCTGCTTTGTGTTTCACTGTGCAGTTAGCCATGTTTCCCATTAATTCAAATTAATGAAGTTGCTGCCTACCACTTTAAAATCCGTGCATGTGTCTGTGATTCATTTGCCGCTCTCTGTCAACTGAATATTATGTTATATATAGCACTGCACTCTTATCAGCTAAATAGAGGAAGTCTAAGCGTGTTTTTACTATGCAGGCTATCTAATTTGCAAGCACACACTTGTCTAGGATATTGAAATACTATGAAGATTGCATTGTCCATGTAGAGGAGGAGGCAGAAGTAAGGTTGCATGGCTGACTTACCTCTGTGTTTGTATATTTCATCCAGGTTCTTTTTGTTAAAAATTTAATGTAAGACTTTTTAAAATGTTTTATTTTGCAGTAATCCATGTACCATACATTTTGCTTTTACATTAGAAAAAAACAGGCTTTCATATTTAACATAATTTACAGCATTTCTTGCCTGCAAATAAATGCCAAGAAACAAACAAGACGGTGGCATATTTGCTTTGGAGGTCTAAAAGTAAAGTTATTTCTTCAGATGTAAAGCATTCAGCATCGTTGATGAAATGAAAAAGCCTTATCCATTAAATAAATTTCAACGCTAGCCAAAAGAAAAATCTCTCTTCTCTAGATATGTTATTGTGACTGCATATGCCACAATTTAAGGGTATTTTTTTCTTCTTTGATAGTAGTTCAGACATGTTTTGTGGTCAGAAATATAGGAAGGCTGTGGGGAAAAAGAATGGTGGTGGTATCTGGATGACAGATTGCAATGTAGTTTCTTTGGATTTTTCTGTTTGGTTTTGTCATATGCTGTGTCTACTGGATTGCAAACTCATCATCCTCCCAGTCAGTTGATTGCAGTTTGAACTATTTTAGTTTTCTTACTGAATATTACCCAGTTTAAAGAGTCCAGGTGGGGTTATTTTGGTCAGTCAGAGCTTTTCTTAATGAAAAAAAAAAAAAAAAAAAGAAAAAGAGAGGTTATGTGGAGCTCCAAAAGCACAAGGTACTTTACAAGCAAGGGGTTAAAACTACTTTTCACAACTAATACAATTTCAAATGCACGCTGTGTGTTTTTGTGGGAGGGGGTTACAGCGAGGGAATCCTCCATACCAATTGGCTGCTCTCTATCGGCTGCGGCTGAGCTGGAGCTGCTGCTGAGGAGCCGTATTGATCTGCAGGGTAAATGTGCAGGGAACCACAGAGAGGGATTCAGGCGCTTCTGAGAAGGGAGACAACCTCTTCCCGTCAGAACGCGGTTTCTACCTGTCTTTCCTGCAGGCGAGATCCTCGGTGAATGAAGGGGGGGACACGAAGAGGGCAGTTTGTTGCTACAGGGATCCAGAGGAAGAGGCGCTGGTGCTGTGCACCGAGCTGCCGCTGCTGCTGCTGATCCGGCGGGTGCTGCTGCAGCTCCTGTGCCAGGTGAGGGAGGCAGCTGCTGCTGGGAAGGGGGAGGAGGAGAAATGGGGGTCGCACCGCGGTGGCTGGGGCTGGGAGGGGGGGGCGGGGGAGAGCTGAAGAGCTTCACAGAAGGACGCGGGGTCACAGGCGAGGTCCCTGGCCGTGGGGATGAGCAGCCTGGATTTGCTGCTCATCCCGGTTTGGAATCGCAAAACTTCCCCAAGTTCTAAACAAAGTGTGGAAGTCCGCAGTGCCTGAAGGCAGGGGGGGCAGAGGAGGGAGCTGCCCCTTTCCCTGCCGCTTTGCAGGCGTCCAGCCCTCCGCCAGCTCGGGCAGCGGCTCTGAGATGCATAGGTATGGGTGCAACTGGTTCGGCTGTGAAGTGTGATGGTAGCGAGATCAGTGCTGATAAAATGGAAAACATGTTGTGTCCAGCTGAGGACTTGTTTCAGTCAGAAAGGAAAACAAAGAAGTGATGGTGTGAAACTTGTGGCACTGGATATGTATTTGCCATATTTCTGTATCTTTTATTTTTAATTTTTAATTTTTTTTTAAGCACTCAGTCTTGTGTGTATGTGAGGGAAGGCAGGAATATCGGTTGGAGGGGGGAAGGAATTTCTGCAGCATTGACCTTTAAAGTGATAAGGAATAATTAAAAGAAAGAAGGTAAGAAATGTAAATTTGACTTGAAGCAACTTTGAAAACACCTGAGCAGCCTCCTCCCTCAAAAAAAAAAAAAGTCTCTGCAGAAATAATTTAATGGTGAGAAATGAAATTTAGCCTTGATATACAAGATTTTCAAATGCAAGCCATGATTTATTACTGTAATATTTCAAATTGATCCTCTATAAATAAGTCATATGATGAGCAGTAGGACATACATAATCTATGCACAAATATTCTGATGGTGAATTATAAATCATTCTGCAAGTATGCCTATAGCAGAGATGTGTGAAGGTACTTATCTTGATAAATATTTCATGTAATATTTTAATGTTAATAGCTTTGTGGGTTTGGTATTTCAATTCCAGATACTTAGACTAGATTAAGAAGGATATATGTTCCTAGTATTTTAAATATTCCTTTCAAAGCACATGTTTGTGGTGGTGGACTTTGTGTAAATTTCTGTGTGTACTGAGTGATGGTTAACTGTTTTTTTCTGTATCTGTGGATATCTACACAGAGCTAAATAGAAAGGCAGGCTATTTTATTGCTGAATAGCATCAACAAACAGTTGAGGTTATCAGTAATTTTTTCCCTATTTGCAAGTTCAAATACAAATCACAAAAAGCCTAACAATTCAGGAATGCTAAGTAGGTCTTATGATAATGTACCTTTTGCTGTGTATGTTATTGCATTTCAGATACAATATAAATCAGGATTAAAATGTTTCCATGAAACCATGCTTTTAGGAAATTCACAAATTGGTCAGGAGATCTTTATTTCAGTCCTCTGAACATCTTGTTAGACCTTTCATTGACCACAGCATGTTTTTAAGAGGTTTGGAGGCTTCTTACAAAACATTTCCCCAAATCTGAAAGCCAGATGCCATGTTACATTGCAGAAGTCATAAGCAGTTAATTGCTGAACTGATTTGAGTGCTCCAGAACATATCAGCCCGCAGACCAAAGGCCTCCCTATCGGCTGATCAGACTAGTTACCTGATGCTGGTCTTTGCCGAGATCGGGGTCCCTGTTAGAGATGGTAGGAAAAAGAGATTCTCTTTATGGGAAGCAAGAAACAAAATGCTTTACTTTGAAAAGACTTCTTCAAAAAGTAACTTGTTCATCTTTCTCACATCCATCACATATGACATTTTTCCTCGAGTTTATTTGGATTAATTTGCTGCCCCACCTAAGTCTTCTGAATGTCAGGTCTACGGTATTTGTCCACTACTGCATTGAATTGTGTACCAGGTAGAGATAATATATCTCACAGTTTCCTTTCTATTCACAATATGTAGACAGAATTCCCTCACAATGTTAGATAGTTTGGGTTAATTTTTTTTCCAAATATGCAAGAATAAATCCTGTTTTAGTTGCAATGACATACAGTATAGACTAGATAACAGAATGACAAATACAAATGTTACAGTTGTCTTACTATGTGTAGTTTCTCATTTTGTGCTCATCAGTTGGAGTTTTGTTCCAAATAAAAAGATAACTAGAAAACAGTATCCAGACAGAAAGCAAATGCTTATTTTACTTTCTTTTAACCTTAAATAACACATTAGTTCAGTAGTAGTGCTTGAGAACATTTCAAAATGTTATAGGCTATCAAATTCCTAAATTGCTTTTCCTTAAGTAATCTTTAGGTTGACAGTTTTCTCAGTATTCAAATTATTTTAAATACTTTCATGTTTAAGAATGGTTTCAGAAATTGTTGACACCTCTGTGATATAAAAATTGCATGATGTTTCTGTCTTTATTGTTTTATCTGCATGCTGCTACCACACTATCTTAAAGGTATGGTGATAAATGTTGTATAAAAGGTTAAGAAGTTGTGTCTAAGTAAATATCTAAATAGTTATCACAGAATTAGAGAAGTGGGTAAGCTACATGTAACTGTGCAAAGCATTGTCATCAAATTTTTCAAATATTGTTATAATTATCCAGAGGTCAGGTAAACTGTATTTAACATACTCATAGGATCTCTTAGTCTTTCTAAACTATTCGGACATGCACATGCAATGTAAAATGTCACAGTAAAGCAGAGAGGATAAAGTCAGAGTAAAAACTTGCACTGTCTTCTCATAATGAAGCACACAGGCAAGGCGGTGGGTACACAGATGTGCACCTGCTGCGCACACAGCCACAGAAGTACGTGCAGCCATCTCATTGGCAGACAGTGGGGCTTGTCTTCCCACATGTGCCCTACGGTAAAACTGATCCGACACTCATAGTTGCCTGTGCATTAACTGAGTCTTAAAATATGAAAATAAAGATTGTTTGGAATATGGTTTTCTCATTAGGCATAACTGATCCCAAATGTCAACTTTCTTGAGGAGGGTATATAAAAAGAATTTCTGCATGTACAACATTCTGAAGATGACAGTGTCTGCCCAGGGGAACATCACACATTTTGCTCTTGAATATATTGCTTATGCTTATCTTTATGCTTTTAAAGATTGTAAGATAGTGTATGTGATCCTTACATCTATATTCTTATTTTCTAGGTAGAATATAATTACCTGAAACTATTACAACAAATAAATTAAATATGTTTTAAGTTCAAATATGTTTTCTTTAAAAGCTGTGTTTTGGCCATGCATTGTACTGTTGATTCTAACAATATATATTAATTTTTATATAACACTTTTAAAAGTTTGATAAAAGTTTTTCCTCTAGTGCTTTAATACCACACAACATAGTTAATAGTAAAAATGGGATTATGGTGTGAAATATTTTGTGATAATTGCTTGCATTTTGGTTAAGTTACCACAGTCCTCCAATTCATAGTCATGAGGTTCTGAGAGATAATCACTTATATGCATTTCTACTAAGTAATTCTATTCCCTTCTTTAAGGAATACCAAACTCTTTTCTGAATATTTTTCATAGTATTGACAAACAATGATACGCGTGTGTGTGTGTGTGTGTGTGTGTGTGTGTGGATGTGCTGAACTACAAAATATAAATAAAAGAGCAAAGATAAACAAATTATTGAATAACTCCAGCAGAAGTGTCATCACCTTGTGAAAGTCTGGAAAGGAAACAGGGTCAGTTAAATTACAAGTGCATAATTTTTTTTTTTTGTACAAGATTTAGATTATTTAGTTTTAAACAGTAATATATACTGATATTTCTTCAGGATGCTGCTGAGTAAAACAGCCACATTGTCATTAATTTCTGACAGCTGACATGTTTAAACCTGTAAATTAAAGATCATTAAAGGGAGGCAAGTGAGAAACCCAGAACAAGGAAAAAACATAATACTGGTTCCATAATGTCTTTGATTTTTCTTAATTTAACCATGACTTTTCTATTAATGTCTTAGGACAAGAAACTCTAATACCGCTGCATTTATCTGCTCTGCTTCAAATCATATGTATTTACCTACAGCATCACTATATTGGTTGGTTTCCAGGCTATTCATTTGCAAAGCACTTTGAGGGATCTTGAGTGTAAAAATTGTTATATGAAGCCAAATACTATTCTGCTTTTAAATGACTTATAAAAATGCCTTTACTTAAAGCATTAGCATGTATGTGCAAGTTTGGGTGTGTTTATACATACCCTTTAAACAGAGACATTTTTATGAGACACTTTAAAAGGTGAACAGAAGTTGAGTTTATGTAGATAGCACTTATCGAGTTTTAAGATATTGCAAAGAAATGAATTACGGTGCATGGTGGCAACAGAGGCTTAATAGACAAATGTTACCAAGAAGGGATGTTGTCTGAAGTGTTACCTATTTTAACACTGTGTTATGAAAAATACCCTGTGAGTTTTGCTTTTTCTTAGGTTACTGACTGTTTGCTAAAGGGACTGAAATATAATGTCTTGTATGAAAGATGGCCCCTCTTCTTTTTCACTGTAGATTTCGCTCTCCTAGAAGTCTTTGATGGGAGGGAGGGCTAGGATCTGCTGTGGTACCTTAGTCTCTGGATATTCACTCCTACAGGCCTACAGTTAGGAGCTGTCTGTTTATAAGTGGTCATGTCATAGTAGGAGAAGTAATGCTGGGGTATATTTTCACATGTGCGTTATTTTGTATTGTGATACTATCAGATTCTACAGAGTAAACATGACAGTGTATTTCTTAAGGTAAAACTAGGGTAAAGGAGTACAGATGACATCATGCCTCTTTAATACAAGTTGCTGTTCAGAGACCTTAATTTAAGAAAGAATATTAAGTCTGTCTCTGTTTAGGATGCCACTTAAAGTCTTCCTAATATTAAGAGATGATTTCCATATGTGCCAGCATGGTTTTAAGAAGCTCTCTGCTAAAGAAAGTACTCTTTTCCCCTGATACGTACTACAAGGTATTAATCATCTCTCATTACCAAAGGGCCTACATTGTTATCGAATAAAGCAGGGGTAAAACATACTGTCTTGGGTACTTTGTTTTATTAGATCTTCTTTCCTAATTTCATTGTTCTTTATTGTTTTACCTTGACCGATTTGTTTTCTTTTATCCAGTGAAACCCATTGTGAGCATCTCTGAAATAGCTGCCTTGCTAAACACCAGAAAGGGGTTGCATTTCCCTGGCAGATCAAATGAATTTTATGTCATAGCTTGTTATACAGGTATATTTTTTTTGAAATCTTGTAATAAATGTTTTGCTTCATTTTTTGTTTTGCATTACATTTCTCATCTTTGTCTCAGTACATAGATTCTTACTATCTATGGCATAATTTGATTATAAACTGAGTTTTGAGATACCTTGACGAGAGCTTCAAAGTAGGCACTCCTGTTGCACTTATTGTCCTTGAATTCCCATTGCCACTTACCAAGTGACACATTTTCTCCAAACATCTCTCCTCTGGTAGTGGAGTCAGAGGTGGCAGACTGTGCAAATCCTTCACCTGAAGAAACAGTGTCTTTTTCAGTTCTGTTTTGTATGTTATGTTTTATAAACCATTGAAAACTTTGACAACAGCATGAAGTACGATGGGACTTGTGTGGAATTAGAGATGTACCTTTAAAAAGACTTAAGTTAAAGGAAAAAAAAAAGTTTCACAGAGAATGTGTTAATGATCTGATGTATTAAACTGACTATTAAAAAATAATGATGGTAGATAGGGAAATGACAGTACTGAAATCTTTTCTTAGTTTAAAATACTTAGCTAGAAAAAGAGAAATTAAACCTAGCTAAAGTTAAAGAAAACCTCTCTGCTTCAACTTGTCTGGCATTGATGGAAATAGCCCTGGTTCTGATCTTTGTCAGAGAAACAAAGCTGCATGATTCGTTGAAGAGACAGCTTAATGAACAAATGTAACAGGCTTGATTCATCAGCATCTTTCATGCTGCATTCCAGCAGTAATTATTTATTCCTGTAGAAACTGGCTTCAGTTTTGGTTGATCCTAGCCTCTTTGAGAACACAGAGCAGGAATAAAGCTGACTTAACTTTGGTTGTGGACTCTACTGTTCTGTTATTGGCAAATAGTGTGCACTTGGGCAGGCAGAGAGAGTAAAGAGGAGCTGGTAAAGCTCCTTTAGGAGCTGTGGTTGGTATGTTATAGGGAAGCCATGAGACTGCACTGTGTCTTTCCTTGGAAATGGACCAACAGCCAGCAGAATGGCCTGGGTCTAACCCTTTTCCTCCAGGTGTCAGACTTTGTCAGAACAGATTCTCCTATGAAATTTCTGCTGTTTGACATCTGCACTTGGTTGGGTTGATGTAGGAGAAAGAGGCATTAATTCAGCACCTAATAATACTAACATGTAAACTTAATGAAGATTCACCTAAAGTGTCAGGCATAGCCTTGGATGATTTGTTTCATACCAGTCTGCCATTTTCTTACCACCTGTCNGGAGAATTTAGGAGGAAAATATTTTCTCCTTCATTCATGACTCACTAGTCTCAAAGGACAGCACCCATAATTCCTTGTTGCATCCACAGTTAAATAAAGCTGCCAGGATGAAGTAAAAAGGGGGAGGAATATTTGAAAGGTTTGTCTTAACTGGTTCTGAAGCTCAGTCCTGTTATCTGAACTGAAAAGTGAAGAGTTGGTGCTAACACCTGGACTATATCTGTGCAAAATCCAGAGTTCCTAAAGTAGCAATTAAATGGCTTGATGTTGGAAACCTCCTAAGGTGACTTCTGAAGCTCTTTTCTGAAGGGCAATGTTCATTTGTCTTGTAGTGCTGATCCACGTTAACTGGAAGTACATTAATTTTCACACAGTCCCAAAGTCTTAACCCTTTGTGCTATAAAAGTTTGTGAGGAATAAAATATTTTTAAATTAGTGATTATTTTCTTTCTTCTTTTAGACAAAACTCAAATTGAGACGTATAAAAATACCTTTCTATATATGTATAAATAAGTATGTTTAAGTGGAATATTCTAAAATTATTCTTGTCTAAATCCTAGGTTTTCCCTTCTTTCCTAACTATTCTTTAGGAGCATACTTATAATCTCAGTTATACTCAGGCTGTATGTTCTAATAGAATATAAGTCCTTGGAGCATTAACAAATCCTTCAGTTTTTATGTAGGCTGTGACCTATTCATTTACAGGGCTACTTCAATAAAGCAATAGCTCACTTAGGTTAATGATGGATCATGGTGTGATTCGATTTGCAGAGTGCAGACTTGCCCATTATCCCCTAATGTTTGTATGGGTCATGTTATCACATCCAAATAATGATTCATGCCACCCCTTATTCCTGGAGATATCGCTGTGATTACAGGAAAGCTCGGCATGCTAGTACACAAAGCCTTAAGGGTTCTGTTGGCTGCTGTTGAATTATTATTTTTGGCTTGAGTATGATAAAGCAAGAAAGGCTTGGGTTTCTCTGTGACTGTGACACCTTCCTCTTGTGATTCAGTTGGCCATCTGGCTGAGCAGACGGTCTGGACATTAGCAGAAACCAGATCTGCCTCTCTCTGTCTCTTGCTACTTCCTTTCTTGCTTTTTTTTTTTTTTTTTTTNAAAGTTAGCTGACCCTGACCTGCTGCGAGAGACTATTTGCAAGTCAAGTGCGTTGTAATTTATTTATTTTTTTCCCCTCTCAGCTTGAGTATCTAGCATGAAGATGGAGAAATTTCTAACAGGAAGAAAACATATCAATATTCTTGTACTGACTGTAGATACCACACAGGAGAGGCTCGGGCTGGTAGCTAAATTGAGAAGGGAGAAAAAGGATGTGCTTTCTAGTTGTGAATACACTGCAAGTATCAATGTAATTTATTTTTCCAGTGCTGCCACACTGTCATTTACTCTGAAGGATTGTCCTCACTTACTCAGAGCAATTCTAAACAGTCTAAGTGATAGGATAAAGAAGTGAATTTTTGAATGTGCTTGTAAATGTTTGTAAAATGCTTTTAAAGTTTATTTTTGCTTCTCATTTTTGGGGATGATCTGGGTTTTCTTGTCCACCACTGCATTTATACTTGGTGACCATCAGGCTGCTCACTGGTCCAGCTGCTGACAAACACAGAATCTTGTTAAATGCTTCCAATAACACTCTCATAAACCTCACTAGCTCTAAATCTTCCTAAACATAAACCACTCCTAGTTAACGTATACTACAGCTAAAACACGAATGGGCTGAGGAATAGTTTCCTTGTATTTTCTTATGCAAAGTTGTAAGACCTAGGGAAATAGAAAAAATGAACTTCTTTGTTTGTTACCACCTGCACGTGCAACTTAGATAAAGAAGAAATAGCTGTGATAAATAATGCTATTCTTCAAGTGAATAAGTTTTGTTATAGCTGAATTTAAAGATTCTCCAACAGCTTCTGTCCCTAGGAAGAGAGAATAGTTGTACATGGTTCAAGAACACTTATCTAAGGAAAGCCACTGGTAGTGAAAAATCCAAATGGAAAGCACCCGCTAACACTGTTTTTCCTGCTTTCTTTGCTTCTAGACAATAACAAATACAACCACAGTCAACAGTGTCAAGTAATGATGAAATATTTTAAATTATGCTTTTTTAACCCTTTCAACTTCTTTTCTCAACCACTTACACATAAAACCATTTCCTAAATAGATCAAATACTATAGAGGGGGTTGGTTGCTTAAATTAGACATTAGAAATAGAATTGCATACGATTAAAATAATATTGCTGTGTTGACCTTCTGGGCATGGAATATGGGAAAAAGATGAGCAGTTACAAAAAAATGAGTAAAGCCGTTCTGTTACCTTACAATGGATTTGTCTCTCATAATATAACATTTTCATTCTGCTTTAAAAGCATTATACAAGGACCTCCCCAGAAATAGTGCCAAGGATCTCAAAACTGTAAGCAGATTTCAAACCTAAATTAGATTTCCCAGCTGCTTACTGGTATATACTCACAGTGAAACAGTGGAAAATGGCTTTTGAAATGTTTACTACATTAAAACTCAGAAAAGTTTTGCATATTTTAATTTGCTGAAATTTGCAGCAAATTTAGGACTTGAAGTCCCTTGTGATAGTTGCCTGGAGCATTAATAGAGGTTTTCTTCTTTTCCCTCCTGTTGCATCAATAGTATAATGATTTTTTAGGATCAATATTATATTTCTCTGTTTGGAAGCCTGAAGTCATGCAATCTTATTTTTCTCAAGTGTTTTTCCTCCATAAGCATATAAGGCTTATTGATATTTCAAAGGTTATTGAAACTTGCCATTTGCAAAGTCCATAATCCAAGGTCTTGCTCCCTCCTTCCCAGCTCCCATTTCCAGTGATAAATGTATCAAAAAACTCTGGTGTTTAGATCATATCTAAAAAACATTCAGAATTAGTTCATATTCTGAATACAATGACCCATCTTTCAAACTTTTTAGACTAATACCAGGGAACATGTGAACTATGGGCCTTTTTTG
>VZTO01025927.1:1431-100798 GCA_013400615.1 Syrrhaptes paradoxus
CTGCATAACGATTCATTTACTTGCTGTTTCTCTGCATTCACGCACTGCAGTCTTCTGGAGCGGGTTCCTGAATTCCCACAGCTAGCAGAGCAAGTACTCCACTCAGCATATTCCCATTTGTAATCTAAGAAATGCAATTGAAAGTGGCATGAGAGAGGCACTATACATGATAACTGTGTCACATTTTAATTCATCTGGCAGCATCTTCTGTAAGCTAGATAGAAACCGCATTCTCTGCAGAAAAGCAAATATCTCAGCGTTGTGAAAGGGACCAATAAGCCAGAGCAGAATTTAGTCCTACTCAGCTTCTTGAGTTCAGCCTTTACATATGAGCGTGAAGTTCTCTAGAAGGCAAATGGGATCAGCATATGTGCACATGAAGGGCAGAACCTGGCTCACAGTAGGAATTGATGAACTCCTTTTAAAACTTTCATAACATTTTTATACAATGAGCATTAAAAAGAGGAAACTGTAAATCAGGCTCTCTAGGTTTCCTGCTGTTCTACAGTAAGTTTATCCTGAAGAAAACTCATCTTATTCCAGACACGCCACATAATTTCAGGATTTAAGAGAATCCTGTACCAAACTATAGAGAAGTATTTAATGCATAAATAATTTGCCAACAAGGCATCTGGCAAGATGAAAAAGGAATTTGTTTTAAAGAGCATTTTATATTAAAAACCAATCACATCTAACAATTACTACCTTTATATTTAGTCACAATTCCACACTTACCCTTCCCCCACAATTTTTTTTGACACTTGGTAAAAGATGAAGTACTATGCAATGTTGACAGATTTTTATGTGATCACAGAAGGAGTCAGATTTTTCTGTAATAACCAAGGATAATTGATAGCTACCAGCTGTGTCCACAGGCTCACTCTTGCAGCACATAATGAATTCTTTAACTTATTGTTTTTCAATGTTTCCTTATTACTTCTGGGTTTCTTAAAATAATACAAAAGAGCCTTTTTCAAAGTAGAAATAGTTAAATTTACTGAGTGCAACTATGATGGAGAGGCTGTATTGTTTGTTTAACTAGGATGATACTGCTCAGAAGTGCCCTCAATATGCCTACTGTGCAAAAACCACCAAAGGAAATTTTGCAGTCTTACAGATGCACGGATATTTCAGTGATGAAACATTTACATAAGCAACAGAGTTAAAGCTCACGACTGGAGAATGGAATGTCCCCAAAATACTGACCAGCCTGACTGGAAAGGGTACCGGGCAACAAAAGGCACTCCAGCTAACGACTACAGATGGATAGTTCAGTACCTGGCCAGACCTGCTCAGACATTCTAACTTTAATTAAGACACAGGCCTGGATATATTTTTTTTATAAACTCTAGTAGAATGTTTTCTAATTCGGTTCATTAATATTTTGGTTTACTTTTGATTTTAAAAAGAAACATTTTGATCATAGATCTATTTCAGTAAAATTTCTTAGTAAATGTAACTGACTCTGCAACCCCACGCACACCAGAGCCATTCTCACCCATAAAAGTAACCCACTGTCTGTCACCTGAGCATACACTTACACAGAGCGTAGGGGATTTGCAAAATCTGTCTTACGGCTTGAGTCTTTTGCACAGAAACAGTAAGCCAAATCATATTGATAGGATAATAAATAAACCACATACAAAAACTTTAAATTTCAACAGATACTTGTTGTTAAATGTGATTTGCATTCCCTGGGTATTGAATGGTTCAAAGTTTTTTTTTTCTTGACTGCACATACGCACTTTGGCTGGATCCTGGCAGGGGAAGTGAAAGTCCAGTTTCCAGCAAATACTGGACAGGGTCACTGGGTAGATTTCAAGTTTTGAAATAGAATCTGTGAGACAAAAATATTCTTTAAAATGTTCATTTCTGTTGAAAGCACCCTGCAGCTTGGCAAAAATNTATATCACTGTAACAATGCTGAAATATGACAATTATATTAAAATCTTTTTGATTATAATTAAGATATTGCCAAAGATGACCTCAAAGTCCGTTTTGTTTCAGTTTGGTGGACTATCATGGCAGTAATTTGTATGATTTGTTGAAAGGGAAGTTGAGAAAACCTGCCTGATTTAAAACTGTTTAAGCAGCAAGACACTGAATGAGGCAACATGTTCTCAGCTTCTTATCTACGCAGGTATGAAATGAGAACCCCCACATGATGTCTGGATACACATGAATTCCCTGATCCAACTCTGAGTATGGACATTGTCTATTGACTTAAGTGGGACTATTCACATATGTGAAATTAAACATGTATTTATGAATTACTTTCTATGTATAAAAAAGCAGGTTAGTTTTCAGGAAAGTCTTTACAGAATGAAAGAGTATATTTTAAAATTTAAGAATTTGTCATATAATTTTCAACAAACCTTCCTTCTTGACATTTACCCAAACTGACATTGGTTTTGCACTAGCTGAAGTCCAACATTGGAATTGTCCAGCAAATTGACCAGAGTTGGTGTTCACCTCTAGGATACGACCCCCAACCAGGGTTCGGTATTCCAAGGTCTTAACTTCTTCGATTGGACTATCTCCGAAAAGCCAGTGAACTGTAGTTCGTAAGCTGGGCAGCAGCGGACAACCTAAAAATCAACAGCATTTTAGCAGGTTTTTCCAAACACATTGAAATATTTGTGAATACATATGTATGATTGGGTGATTCTATGTAAAAGACCTTACCAGCCTAAATAAAAACAAGAGTACGCATATATTCACTGAAGTCCAAGCTATGACCCAAAATCCTGGCTGCCCCTTGAGGGTTATCAGCTGTGTAAGCTAATGTATACTTACCATAATTCTTTATATTTTCACTTTCAGTAAGTTCTTACAAACCTAACTTCTATACGAACAAAGTGAGTGGGGGGAACAATTACTTAAATGCAATTAAGATTTCATCTCAGACTCTACAATATGCAAATAGGTTTGTACTGATAGAGTTTCTCCCTGTTTTGGAAAGGAGTCATAAACACATTAAATGAAATTGCTGCATTTTCACTCCACAGGCACAAACAGGGATGGAAACAGATGTACTCATTTAGACAGAAAAAAAACCAGTTCTAGACCCCAGCTGAATCTCTTCCCATTGTTTTCAAGTGAAGCTCAAAGAAATCACACAACTGCAGTCTCCTGGTGAGTCACCTAGACAAGGCCTAGGGGCTGCCATTCTAAAACATTTTTTGAAAAGCTGAATCAAAATTAATTGTTTCTCTTACTCTGAGGCTCCCTCCCTGACAACAGAAAGCTGAGATATGGTTAGGAAATCTGGAATATTCTTAGGAATCACAGTCACTTTCTCCCTGGGGCCCTCCCAATAAATAATAATGTGATTTAAATGACAAAGCAGAAAAGACAACATACCTATTCTTAGAGGATCTCCAGGTACCACACTGACATTTGTACCCATCCCGGATGCCATTAGGACACGCTTTCTTCTGCTTCCCTTTGATAACAGAGTGTTATTCTCTATATATCCTAGTTCTGTAACACAATATGTAAGATCTCTTCTTAGCAAGAATTAAATCAAGATGCTAAAAAAACCCACAGTATCAAAATATCCAAGATGTTAGATATGAAGCAGAAGGATAATAGCGCTTTGGAGTTCTTTAGGATCAACCTCATGTATGCAGTTAAATTGTCCATCTAACAAATATACTTCGGATACGTAAACAAGGAAACACAGAAATTATTTATAGTGTTCATGCAAATTTCTAAATTAATTGAATTTATTGAATTTTATTTATTCGAAAAATAAGCCTGTAACACTTAGTGTAAGAACAAGATTTACAAGATGTATGATGTATTTCCCGTTTCTCATGAATATGTTATTTATTATTTCATTATCAGTCATTCATAAACAGAAATTTTAAGAAAAATCATTCTCTCAATGGAATCAGACCAATTCCTCTGTTCCATTAGATGGAATTATGACAAAGTGTTACAACAGAAAAAAGAAGAAAATCTCTTAAAATGCATAAAGATAGGCATAGAGATAGCATAATGGATGCAGCATCATACACCTATCACTATAGCAACTCCTCTTTTTTATCATATGCCAGACAGAATAACTGCCAAAAACATGGGCAATCTGTCACTAACACACAGTTCTTGCCACTTAGTCAACATTTCTGTTTTAATTAATGTGCATAATATCTATTCTCCTTCCAGAACAGTTTAAATCTTTTGTTATATTCTAACTTCTGTGGGTCATTTTACATTGGTTCAGCATTTTTCCTTAGTGTGCCATGTCTGTACAAAGCCTTCTGCCTGTCTGTGGACAAAAAATTCTCCACAGAAGCACAGCGAGGCCAGTCCCATGCTGGTACGGACAGGCAAAAGGTTAGTTGCCTTGTCAGTCCTTAGGAACTTTTATTAGAAAGGTTGCACAGATTTTGCTCTGCTGCTCGACTGCCCCAGGAGCAAGGCCCCAAAGGCTGACATGATGCTGCTTTAGACAACATTGAGTCAGTGCAACCTCCAAGTTCTGACACCAGAAGTCTTCCCATTTCATTGCAGTTCTGCACAGACAAAAAAAATTGCAGAATTTGGCCCTCTCCTATCCATTCCAGATTCACTTAAACTAACGCCATGTGACCAGGAGTAGACACGAAACTCAGACTCTTGTGAGCAATCTTCCCAGTCACGTCGTTATAATAATATTGCTCGCTGGAACATCTGAAGTTTTGATGTAGAATCCAGGAAAACTGAAACCAAGAAGGGAGCCTTCAGTCTACACTCATCCTCACACAGAGACTCCTATTATGTCTTTGGTACGTCTTCCTTGGCCAACAGATCCAGACATCTACAACATACCCTACACGTGTGCCTAAGAAAGCAAGCTTTGTAGCAGGATTGGCCATGTATAACTGTGTTGTACTTCCTACAGCAAAATGGTGAGAAAGTTAATCTCCAGAGCTGAATGATCCATTTATTGGAGCTATTTGCAAGGCATGATTGTATTATACAGTATTACACTATTAATCTGCTTACAATAGAGTCATTTAAATGGAGTTTTTCTTTACATTTTCTATCCTGAGAGTTAGCAGTTCATATCCAGAATTTTTTGTTTTCCATGTCCCTATGTTTTATTGGCCTCTATATTANGTATGATTGGTTGGAAAAAAATAAAAAAAAAAAAAAAAAAAAGAAAACCCCAAAACAGCCTTTACTTTCATTTCACTGCATTTCCCTGCAGATTTTCTGAATAACTCAAGCCTGCCCAATTTCCCTAGATAAAAGCACTGGGAATAATATAATATGACAGTGGATATAGTTTTGTAATGTGTCTGCTGGTTTAAGGGCTGATACTTGTTTCCTGGAAGAAAGAAGATGGAACAACTTTTGAAGAAGTCACAAGTCAAACCATCTGTGCCTAGATCCACTATTACAGGAAACACAAAATAGAGAACAGATCCAGGGGGTCAGATGCAATCACAAACTCCAAGTTCACAATAAAGTGTTAAATATCCCCCCAACTATTTTATTGGTTAAACTTCATAACAGAAGTGGCTCACTGTTTTTATCGGTAAGGAATTTAGCACGTACCAGTTAAGCGGAGAACAGACACAGCTTCAGCTTTTCCAAGAGCGTTAGCTGCTTTGCAAGTGTATGTTCCTGCATCTTCATGGGAAACATTGCTCAGAAATAGAGAGCCATTCAAAACCAAGGAAGAATTGATTTGCAGAATGTCCTTCTTCTTAAACCATGATACATTCGGTTGGGGAACCCCTTTAAAATGCAAATAAGAACATTTATTGTGAGAGATGAACCACAGGTTTATTTGCTACCATAACATCGAAGAATCATAAGTTCCTTTCTCATTTCACAGATAGAGTAAACCAAAGTAACAACAGTGCAGTAGAACAAGTACTTTTTCAATTCACAACACAACTCTCAGTTGTGAGCCCTATTAACAATTCAGCATCCCCCTGAGATTAAAGGTTAAGCACAGTAAGGCAACTTCACAGGACAGCTTTAAAAACTTCTACCAGTCCTACAAAAACAATGTCCTTACATGTCTTGCTACTGAAAGACGTGACACCACTAACCCCAACCAGGTTCAGTTAACACAGATCCACATTGCATCTTTTCATTCAACCTGCATCCCAGAATATATGAAATAATTAATATTCAATTTCTAATTAAAAATAAAGAAAAATAAATGGAGGCAAAATATTTATTTTGAAGAGAAAAAAAAGAGATATATATCAATTAGATTAGAAAATTCATGTGGCTAATTTCTGCCAAAAAACTCCCGAAAACTTCTCTGAGTAGCAGATGTCTTGCATACAACTTGTAATAATGCAGTATAAAGGAAAAGGAACAGAAAGAGCTGTTAACAACTGAACGAGGGGCTCTGTTATTAAGCAATGTCATTTACCATGTTATATAAAGCTAAAGGTCTATCATCATTCCTACGGTAAAACTACTGAGAAACTCAGCACTTGCAGATAACTTGTCATTCTGAATTTTAATCAGTGAATGACTTTGGACATTTATTTTTAATTAGATAACTTTCTCACTGGCACAGTTCCACCTCTGTGGGAGCACTTCCACTGTTGTTTATTTTTCCTCAAACATTTGCCTCTAAAACGATATTTTGCAAGTTGGCAAATCAGACACTTCATTGCTTGTGCTCTAGTTGAGCTGCTGCAACAGAAGTGCTCTTTCAAAGCTCCAAAATCCCAGGTAAATCCCTGGGTAAGCCTGACATACGTGACACAGGGACACACCGCAGAGGCACACAAAGGCACGGTGCACCAGGCAACTCAGAGCAGCTAAACTCTTTCACCTGAACTCTGTTTTCTCTAAATTCATTGATCAGTGCTCTCTGAAGTCTACCGAAAGGAGTTCTGCTGCAGAAGCTGACCTGAATGTGGGACATTGGGAAGTCTCAGCCATACTGAGCACTGCTTCAGTCTCCTCTCTTCACAGATCATTGTGCAGTATTACTTTACAGATGATGTCTTCATGATGTGGAATAGCCGTTAGGAACAACTTTAACATTTCAATCACTGGCTTAGCACTTTCAATGCACACCTCAAGTTTTTCCTTTACTGTAATAGGAACCAGACACATTTTTTGGAACCTGCTATTCCACTGAAGGAAAAAGCTCCCCCCACCATTTTGTCTAGAAAGACAGTGGAGAGAAACTCCTCTGCATAACCACAGATTTTATTCTAGACAATTCAGCAGCTGTTCAGTGCTTTTAAACCCAGGAGATTGTGTTTTACTGACCAAAAACTGCAAAAAATAAAGCACAGATCTGCAGAATGCACAAGGGTCCAAAAAAACAGGCTTTTTTTCAAGTTTCCAGAAGAAGCTTTATGCCACTTTGAAAAATCCTTTTGGAACTAGGATGAGGTCTTGTTTTAAGGGTCTTTTTTCCATTTTACCCCAGCTTTCTGGCTAAAGTGTATCGTTCTCAGACATATTTTTCCTTTACAGTGTACTTTCCATGGCTGTTCAGACATGTATACTTACTATACAGATGGGCTGAGGAGGTGTTGTGAGGATGCTGAGCTGTTTTAATCTAAGGCCTAGAGGTTTGCAACCAGACTACCCTCACTGGCACCAAAATCCTGCAGACCAACCAGAGCCAAAAATAAGCCAGAAACAGCACAGTTGAGATGGGACTGAAGTAAAAAGATTTAAGATGAAATTCCACAAAGCACAAAAACACAAAAATGTTTAGAAAGGTTTAAATCTAAGCTTTTAACCTGAGCTTCTATCAAACTCAACCCAATATCATCCCATGATACAGTCTTCCCTCTGCTCTCACCACAGCATTCAGACATATACCTCATTCTTGGGATTTACCTTAAGTAGAATATTTCTTTCTTCCAAACTTGGTTTGTATCCTAGAGTTTATCCCAGAAAAATTGCTATGTCTCTACTCTCCTACCTGTGTCTCATTCAGGGACACGTAGAGTCTTTTAAAACCTGGACTGGAGTCCAGTTTGCAAAATAAATCTGCAGAATGGCTTTGCCCCTCAGTTTAAGTTCAGAATTTGGTATCTGTCTCACACCTTAAACTCAATTTATGTTACAGCAAATTATTCCTCTTTTTTTCTCCAAAGAGCTGTATACATTTCTCTTTAGGGGAAACAAGCAAGTAATACCACACACACACAAGTAAATCAGACCATTTCTCAAGTGAGTAATGTGGATACACAAACATAAACTGTAGGTCTAAGGAGCAGGAGTGTGGACAGAGCCCTGCATGGCAGTCCAGCAACCAGTCCAGCTGAAAAGCACAATGAATCCATCCAAGCAATCTTAGGGGTGCTGTCACTTACAGATAAAGCAGGGAGGTAGGGGAGACTCCATGAAAAATGATCAGCTAATTACATAATATAAAACCCCACTGTCATGCATTATAAGTATTCATGGCACACTGTCGTTTTAAAGCAGAGTTAATGTTATCTAGATACCTTCAGGGTGCATCCATGAACGTGAACTCTTCGAGCTGAAAACAGTAGTGGGGATAATCACAACAATCCTGCACTGTATTTTACCCAGAACTACTGAGAAGTAAGATTTTGATCTAAGAGTTAATAATCTTTATGTGAACCGTACACTGAGTCTCACTGAGCTGGCCTCTTCCGAATCATTTTGAGGACCCTTCAAGTTTTTGCGTTTTGTGGTTCCTTATTATGGTTCCAACCTTTGTATTATGTGGAAACCAATTCAACACCTGAGAGTGAACACAGGAAATATTGGACCATCTGCTTAAGAACAACTGGTCTTTGCAATAATGCTCCTTCTGTGTCCTTTTTCACGGGCTTTTGGTTAGGTTGCCATTGAAAGTATTAAGGAAAATCCCCAGCTTGAGCCCTGAGCTAAGGAGAAAAGGAAGTTGCCTTTCAGAGGAGAGTTCAGGGATGTACTACAGGCTGGAGGAGAGGGGGCAGGACTGCACACTCTGCAGGCAGGACATCCCTGTGTGCTGGAGACCAGGGGCCTCTAACCCTGCCCTTCAGGGGAACACACAACTGGCAAGCACAAATGTGACACAAAGCTTTCAGAGTCATGCATCCAGAGAGATGCAGCAGAGAATCTGTCCAGAAAATAAATTTATTGTGTGGTGCTCTCCCATCTGCTGATAGATACCCCACAAATGGATTAAAGAAATAAAGCAGGAGAAAAAGACATCCGTTACAGCCCAGCTCCTTTGCATTCTTTGGTAAAGCAGCATGTGCATTTCAAGCTCTTCTGGACAGTTTCAGTTTATCTGAGTGTTCGTATTGCCAGTGAAAAATCCTTTTCTGCCATAACTCTCATCAGAGACACTAAGTTCTTGTGCGTACTGTCATTTCTGGAATTCCAATCAGGAGAAACTCTTACTGTAGGAAGATACCAAAAAACCCCATTTTTAGGCATGCATTTAGCTTTTTAATAGTCTCTGTGCTTAACAGTGCTTTGCATAAAACTCATCACACAGCACAACCCCAGCACGCAGTCACCATTTATACATTTTAAGTGAAAAAAGCTTCCATCACGCAGATTCTCGATGCTTTTCCTTTAGAAATTAGACTCCATATTTCCTACTCCAGAGATAAGATTTTTCTTCCCTACTGGCACGCAGCACTGCCCAGAGTCTCATCGATCAGCTCCTGTGAGAACGCAGGCACAGCGGACAACTCCCCCCTTCCTCATGACAAGTCTCTTACAGTAGCACTGTGGAAAGCACTGATTCTCCTACACAGAAACTGCAAGACAGAGTTCAAGCACACCATGAAAATACAAGAAAAGCTCTTTTTTTTCAAGGCAAATAAAGGCAGATAGTTAAGGCCTAAAACCTACGCTTTACCCTTTAGTATTCATGTAAATATAACTTTAAAAGTTTTCAGTACTGTTTTATTATCCAAGGAGAAACTAAACTAAGCAAAAATAAGCCAAACCACAAGGTGTTGGGGTTTTTTCTTCTTTTTTCTTAGAGGTGATGAACTGAATGGAGTTGAAATTATACTTAAGCTTTGGGAGATACTTGGAGGACTTCATGAAGGAGTTTGTCTTGTTCACAAGGTGGAATTTTACTGCAGATGCATAAAGGTTGGTTTACATAAGGACTTTAAGTGGACAAAAATAACATTCACAGTCTTCAAGAGCCTTTTCCATTACTGAATTGTAGCAAGAAAACTAGTAACAGAGATGTTTAAAAGTTAATTACATTGAATTTTAAACATATTTCCTCCTCACTGCTATAATTTTCTGCCCTCTGTTCTGACTCAAATAAGTTTCTACTGTTGTCCTTTGTCCTTTCTTGGACAGTTCTAAAATGTGTCCTATGTTTCACCTTACTGTCCAAATTTAACGCATCTACATAAGCTTCTTCTATAGAATGGCTGCCTCCTGTATCCGTCAGAAGACACCAAATCATTCTGGGAATAATTTCCTAGAACTTCTCTTCAGGACGAAAAGTAAATCTTCCAGCTTGTAATCCTGGAAGGAAGTCATTCCCTGTCTACATCCAAGAAAATATTACTTTAAAGCTGAAAAATTCCTGGTTTGATCCCCAGCCAGTACAAAAAGGGGAAGAGGTAAGAGATGGCCTGTAGCCACCTTTGTTTCCTTCATACCCCACCTCCACACAGATGCAGCTGAGGATGAGCCCAAAGGTATCGACTCACCCAAACTGCCAAAGGTTCAGAATCCCCAAGTGCAGTTTAGATCCTAGTGATTCAAATGGGAGATCCATCACTGACATCAGCTAGTAGCAGAATCAAACAATCATATCCTATGGCTCCAAGTCAGGAAAGCACTTAAGCATAGGATTAAATCCATTCTTATTAGGGAATGCAACTAAACACATGCTTAAAATTAAGAATAGCTGTAATTGTCCTTCATGAACAAAGATGCATTCTTGAACTTGGACCTTCTTAGTCTTAGAAAAACCTTAAAAAACAGAATCTTACTCTTGCAGTGGATTTAAAATCCTCTGATGTTAAAAATTTCTACTATAGACCTAAGTGGCTATAAAACTTTAAAATTAGTTTAATCTCTTTTTCTGACCTCAAACATAGGTTATTTTCCACTAGCACTGGAGCAGCTCTAAAATACTCAATGTTCCATGAAAAAAGTCATTTTCCACTGTGAGTGGCCCTGGGACAGCAAATGTTATGGAAAAAGAACTCCAGCTCCGGATGGGACTGTGAAACATGTGTTTAAAAAAAGAAGAAGAAAAAAAAAAGGAATCCACACTATAGGGTGCCCTTAAAATATTCAGTGTTCAAAACCAAATTTCCTCCAACCTTGAAAGCCCTATGAAATATTACACACCATAAAAAACTTGGCCTACTAACTTGTTGCGCTAAAACATTGGATATGTCTTCAGAAATTTTTCCCCCAGCTATGTAGAATCTCATAAAGTATTCTGTATTTCCCATTCAAGAGCAAGGCAGAACTGTGCTGGCACAAATCACGTTTTGCTGCACTTTACTAAAAGTTTACCTAACTTTAGGGGCTAAATTCACATGTCATCTTTCAGAGGAAATGATTCTGGGTCAGTAACACACACAATTAATGTCATCTGATTATTATTTATTCCACACTCACTAACACCTACAGTGGGTTTAGCATAACTTACAGTGCAGTTTCTTTGATTGATACATCTCCATATTCTCTCCAGCAGAAGTCGCAAACTGCCTTTTTATTAATCTGAATGATGCTTGAGCAATCAACTTCTAGCGAACCCTAAAAAGTCTAAACCATGCTGCTACTGAAATTACCTGCATGAATCTTGCCAACTTCACCAGGAGTCATAGTCCTGCACAGGGAGCCAGCGTGAGACATTTTGGCACTTGGATGATGCTCCAACCTGCCCTCTGGTTACTGCCCCATTCTCTCACAATCTTTCAAATCTATTGCCTCTGCCTCTTCCTACAGTCCCTCTTCCTAGGTGGTAGCAACATCTGTCAGGATTTAGATATACTTACTGGCATCTGGTGACCTCCATACAGGGGTTCCTGAAGCAAGACCCTCTCCTATCCCCCCCTTGCTACAGCTCTCTCAGGTCTTGTTTAGTTCTCTGGCTGTCAGCTGAAAGAGAACTTGATCTTTTTTCCAGCTGCACAAGTTTAAGGCTAATATTTTTCAAAATCAGGCATTTAAAATAATGCAACTATATTTAGGCCACTAAATAAGGAGATCTGAGTTAGGTATGAACTCAGAAATCACTGCTAGATTGAACTCTGCAGTTGACCCCTAACACAGACTTGGTTGGTGTGCATTAGGGCAATTCCACAATTCAGCACTGTTATCAGAGACTGTTTGCCCAACTGGTTAGTGGTTATATTTTCACTTTACTGAATAGCCATGCTATATCAACCGAGGACCCAGCCATTTATGCTCATAAAGTAGATTTGTACTCAGGGTCTTGGAAAATACAACTTTATCAGAAATTAAAGAACTACACAGGAATTGCCATTCTACGCCACATCTGAAGTCCACCTAACCCAGCACTTTGTATCCAATGACGGGCACCTGGGGATGTGTAGGCAAAGAGCAGTAAAAATCAGGGCATTTATTGAACGACCATTTCTCAGTGTATCTTTCTAACTTCTGGAAAGAGAGATAGCACTTGGACCATCATGCTTGTTTCCTCTAATATTGCTCTTCTCTCTACCTTTCCTAGCGCTACTGTATCTCCTTTTGAAGATGAGACTAACATGTTGCAAACAGGATTCACCACAGCTTTAAGCAATGGTCAATTTAAATATTGTATTGTCCATTCCTCTGCCATTTGTTTTGATTTGCCTTTATGGCACCACCCAGGGGGCGTGCTGATGTTCCCACGGACCTAACCAGCATGACTCCACAAATCTTTCTCTGAGTAGCAGTTATTTAGATACAGACATGTGCACCTGTCCATATTTAAGGTTATTTGTTCTATATGTAGATTTATTCTGCAAATACCAATTCTGAACATCCTTTGCCCTCATTTAGCTATTAAACATTATTTGTGTGATTCTGCTGCAGCTCTTTGCAGAGAGTTTTAGATCTGGTCAGCCTTTATAAACCTTGATTCTTCACAGCTTTGGTCAACTAACTGTTCTGCTTCTTTTTTAGAACTTTTATAAAAATGTCAACCATCACAAATCCCAGAAAAGAGTCTTGGGGCACCCTACTGGTAACCTCTCTCCACTGTAAAATTTGACCACTTGTTCCTTCCAATCATTTAAACAAATGAGCTAAACTCTTCTTCTTTTACACTATGAGAATTCATTAAACTTTGCCTAGGGAACTTCTTGACAGCTTTTTGCAAATTGAAGTAGGAAGTATCAAGGGAATACCCACATGCTTGCTGAGCATTCCAAGAACTCTAATAGATTTTTGAAATGTTGCCTTCCTCTAACACAATCCATCTTAACCCTTCTTGAATGAGGAATTTGAAGGAAATCCCTGCTCCAATAAGGAAAGCTGGGAAAGGGAGAAACACACACCAAAAGAAAGCAATCTGTAAATCATTCCAGTTAATGTTTCCCCCCCCCCATGAACTCTGTAGGTTATATCTACATTAGCAAGCACTGGAGGGCACCAGGAATGTGCTTTTAAAGAGACATAGGTGGTACTGAGGTCCCAAGAAACATCTGATGTGTGTTTGGATGAGGGTTGCTTTGGACTACTTAGTCAATCTTGCCTGGACCCTTGGACTTACTGACCATTAGTACTTGGAAAGTAACAGGCACAGTCCCCGGGCACACCTTTCGGTTTAGTCATATTCAAAGGGATTCAGTTTTCAGGTTCCCAGATCGTAGCAAGACATAAAGCAAAGCAAAATTAAGCTTTTGAAGTACATCTTTCAGTCCTTCCCACTTACACCTGATCAAAAAAACCCCAACCTCTAATGTAGATGC
The DNA here is from genome assembly GCA_013400615.1 of Syrrhaptes paradoxus. Classification (NCBI taxonomy): domain Eukaryota; kingdom Metazoa; phylum Chordata; class Aves; order Pterocliformes; family Pteroclidae; genus Syrrhaptes; species Syrrhaptes paradoxus. The sequence goes on from VZTO01025927.1 coordinate 15,291, forward strand.
ACTTCTAGTGAAAAGAAGCAAGAGCAAAAGATTTTCCTTTTGTTATACTAATTATAGTGTCATTCCTTCCTCATAAAATAAATCTGTACTTACCCCTTTACACCTTTGAAATCTATTATTAATATCTTTTAAAAGAACACACAAAAAACCTAAAAGAAATGAAGAGCTAGAATCCTACATATTAAACTGCTATTTTTCTTCACCGAGATGTTTTTTGAGGGGTTAAGCAGAAAAGACAAAGAACAGCATCAAAGTTACATTTGGAATAACGTGGGTAAATGAAGGAACAGATGGAAAATCAAATTGTTGATTTATCTGGACATGTTTCAAGTTCCACTACTGACAGCAAGTAGCTGGTCCATCTTTGTGAAACGTATGTGCAAAAAGATGACCCTGATTCAACAGGTTTCGTGTACTTCTCACTATTTTTTATCAATATGTTATTCTTAGAGAGCCAAAATATATCCATAGGAACACAGCTTTTGAATGAAGAAGGAGTTTCTACTTTTAAAAGCCTCTGTGCCAAGATATTTCAGAGATGCAATAGGAGGTATAAACAACCTCCTGCAGTGTATTTCCCTTCTACCCTCTCACCAGCAGGTGGCAGACAAGGCACATTTATACATATTTTTATTTTTTTCCCTCTATTTTACTTCAACTGAGAATTTTCAAGTTTTCACAATAAATGGAGTCTGACAGTTTTAGTTTATTTTAGTAATAATCACAAGACGATCTTTCCTGCAAATACAATAAATGTTATCCAAGAGCAATTTGGAGCAATCAGTATTGATATTTATACCATGTGTGTTGATTGAAAAGCTCTTAGCTGTAAGCACGGAAAATTAACCTATTCAGAATGTTATGAATATCTTCTAGCATATGCTCGTGTGGGAGCTATAAAAGTGAGTTTATAATTACTGGAAAGATAATTTTGTTATAGATTAAAAAGAGAAAAGAAATAAATAATATTAGTTTCAGCAGTTTAGTTAGCTCTTCTTAATCATTCCTTGACGTTTTTCTAGTTATTAGGATACACTGCTCCTTAGCATTTGAAAGGTTTTTTTTTNATCTCCTTTTGAAGATGAGACTAACATGTTGCAAACAGGATTCACCACAGCTTTAAGCAATGGTCAATTTAAATATTGTATTGTCCATTCCTCTGCCATTTGTTTTGATTTGCCTTTATGGCACCACCCAGGGGGCGTGCTGATGTTCCCACGGACCTAACCAGCATGACTCCACAAATCTTTCTCTGAGTAGCAGTTATTTAGATACAGACATGTGCACCTGTCCATATTTAAGGTTATTTGTTCTATATGTAGATTTATTCTGCAAATACCAATTCTGAACATCCTTTGCCCTCATTTAGCTATTAAACATTATTTGTGTGATTCTGCTGCAGCTCTTTGCAGAGAGTTTTAGATCTGGTCAGCCTTTATAAACCTTGATTCTTCACAGCTTTGGTCAACTAACTGTTCTGCTTCTTTTTTAGAACTTTTATAAAAATGTCAACCATCACAAATCCCAGAAAAGAGTCTTGGGGCACCCTACTGGTAACCTCTCTCCACTGTAAAATTTGACCACTTGTTCCTTCCAATCATTTAAACAAATGAGCTAAACTCTTCTTCTTTTACACTATGAGAATTCATTAAACTTTGCCTAGGGAACTTCTTGACAGCTTTTTGCAAATTGAAGTAGGAAGTATCAAGGGAATACCCACATGCTTGCTGAGCATTCCAAGAACTCTAATAGATTTTTGAAATGTTGCCTTCCTCTAACACAATCCATCTTAACCCTTCTTGAATGAGGAATTTGAAGGAAATCCCTGCTCCAATAAGGAAAGCTGGGAAAGGGAGAAACACACACCAAAAAAAGCAATCTGTAAATCATTCCAGTTAATGTTTCCGCCCCCCCCATGAACTCTGTAGGTTATATCTACATTAGCAAGCACTGGAGGGCACCAGGAATGTGCTTTTAAAGAGACATAGGTGGTACTGAGGTCCCAAGAAACATCTGATGTGTGTTTGGATGAGGGTTGCTTTGGACTACTTAGTCAATCTTGCCTGGACCCTTGGACTTACTGACCATTAGTACTTGGAAAGTAACAGGCACAGTCCCCGGGCACACCTTTCGGTTTAGTCATATTCAAAGGGATTCAGTTTTCAGGTTCCCAGATCGTAGCAAGACATAAAGCAAAGCAAAATTAAGCTTTTGAAGTACATCTTTCAGTCCTTCCCACTTACACCTGATCAAAAAAACCCCAACCTCTAATGTAGATGCACTTCTAGTGAAAAGAAGCAAGAGCAAAAGATTTTCCTTTTGTTATACTAATTATAGTGTCATTCCTTCCTCATAAAATAAATCTGTACTTACCCCTTTACACCTTTGAAATCTATTATTAATATCTTTTAAAAGAACACACAAAAAACCTAAAAGAAATGAAGAGCTAGAATCCTACATATTAAACTGCTATTTTTCTTCACCGAGATGTTTTTTGAGGGGTTAAGCAGAAAAGACAAAGAACAGCATCAAAGTTACATTTGGAATAACGTGGGTAAATGAAGGAACAGATGGAAAATCAAATTGTTGATTTATCTGGACATGCTTCAAGTTCCACTACTGACAGCAAGTAGCTGGTCCATCTTTGTGAAACGTATGTGCAAAAAGATGACCCTGATTCAACAGGTTTCGTGTACTTCTCACTATTTTTTATCAATATGTTATTCTTAGAGAGCCAAAATATATCCATAGGAACACAGCTTTTGAATGAAGAAGGAGTTTCTACTTTTAAAAGCCTCTGTGCCAAGATATTTCAGAGATGCAATAGGAGGTATAAACAACCTCCTGCAGTGTATTTCCCTTCTACCCTCTCACCAGCAGGTGGCAGACAAGGCACATTTATACATATTTTTATTTTTTTCCCTCTATTTTACTTCAACTGAGAATTTTCAAGTTTTCACAATAAATGGAGTCTGACAGTTTTAGTTTATTTTAGTAATAATCACAAGACGATCTTTCCTGNTTAATACTTCTTAATAATTTCTTGATGTTTTTCTAGATATTAGGATACACTGCTCCTTAGCATTTGAAAGGTTTTTTTTTCAATCTGAATGTGATTTTTGGAGTGTGCGAGAAAGACTTTCAAAAAGACACAAAGAACCAAACCAGTATCAATGAAAACAGAAAAAAACCTGCAGTCAGCTGTCTAGCACTGTACGTGATATTAAACTTCACATCATTCCGTCAAAACCATCAAACAAGAGCTGTCCTGTGTAACATGGCCTAATGAACCCAGAGCCCCTCAAGTGGAATATACTTGATTCTCTTCAGGCCTTGAATAATTAAAGAATGGATTGTACAGCCACTAGCCAGCCACTGTTGGAAGCTGGGGAGGATATATTTTCTTACAACATCACCTCCTCCCTACCTTTCACAACTGACTTTGTCAGATTTCTGGGTAGGCTGCTCTTGCTTCCAGCTGATGTTCTACTCCACGGCATGATACTCTCTCCTAAATGAACCATTAAGTTACCATTTTGCATATGTACATAATTTTAATACGTGTTTCAGAAAGAAAATTCCTGAATAGACCTTACACTGGTAGATACAAAATGTAAGACTCAATAACCAGATTTATTCACAGGGAAAGCTATGGTTTGAATAACACAAAAAAAGCATTAAAGGTTATCCAGCCTACAGAAAAAACTCACAGAAATCAACACAGCCAAGAAATTTGAAAGTAATTTAAGAATTCTGCTAGTGGCATGGCACTAATGTTCTTCACACACAGATATCTTATTCATTAAATGGTCCTTCTTGTGGAGAACTATTTTGTGGGCTAGCAAGAGTCCAATGGATCAGGTGTATCTGCTTGACATGTCTGATGAGGAGCAAAGGATTCTTGCAGACTCACATTGGCTGTTTGTAGGAACAGAACTTTTAGAGCCCACAGAAATACTCGTATTTTTTCTGATTCAAACTCTTACTTGTCTGATAATTCACATGATGTTTTATCAGCATTCACAACAAAGTTCTCATCCTACTACACTGCAAATGGACATTTTTTTGGGTCCCCCCCACTAGACAAACACATTAGTATAAAGAGCTATTGAGTTAAATTTTCTAAAGTCAGTGGTTTATTACTTCTCATTAAAGAAAGGAGATCAGAAAAACTCTGCTTATAACATTGCGTAAGTTTTTCTGCTTCTAGGCTTAGTGACATTTTAAGACACGCAAGCTCTATTTTATTCACAAACAGTAATACTTACTTCCTTGGCAATGACAGGAAATAAAGCAATTAGATAAATCATTTTCTAAGTCAACACTGGTGTCGTAGCATAACTAAAGTTTGGCTCACGAATATACACAATTCTAAAGCATTTGGAAATCTGCAGTCCCATGTGAAAATATTAATTTATATTTAAATTGCTAACTGCTTACCCATCCTAACAATATTAATATTAACAGTGTGACATTAACTCTCTGCTGAATTTGAGATGTAGGTCAGTTATGCAGAGAGTTGCCAAACTACAGTTGGAAAATATTACTTCATCAAAGAATTAGCCTTGGTACAACAGTGAACAGCAGAGCCACATGTCCTATATATATGTCAGCCTGGCGCCACTATTGTATGCAGAACTATTTGCACATACATGTATTTCTATCACTACTCGGGTTCAGTATCAACACTCTTTCTGATATGCGCTCCCCCAGTAATACGAACGTGAACAGCACACTGACTTCTCTGAAGCCTCTCTTTGCACTCGGTTGCAATGTTCATTGTTTCCCACATCTTCAACAAGGCACAAAAGGCTGACCTTTGCTTATTAAATATTTGAAAGAATATTGCCGCTGTGAGTTAAATCTTTCAATTTAAACTTAACAGGTAATGATGATGCGATTAAAAAGAAAATGCTACCTTTCCAACAAAGGACTAGAAAATAAAACGAAGCAGTGAACTGCTTAATGCCTGTAGCTTCTGATTAACATTAGTGCTGCTCCACAGATGTTGAGCTAGAAAACATCTACGTGCTTTCATGGCTCGGCACTTTTCTTTGTTTCCTTACTGCAGCTGCAGACTGATGGCTGTAAAGGTAAGTTTACTTCACTATCAGGTTTAAAGTTCTATTAAGCTATGGCTGGAGATTTCATTTTCGATTTTAACACTAGTCTAGACATATGTGCATCTCAAATAGGGATAAAAAAACTTCCCTGATGAGCAAGTCAGCTGGCCATGCTTGCTATTGCAGCGAGATAGTCATTCACTCAGGTGAGCTTTAAGCTCTGTAATGGAGCCTCAGACCACTTCATGGAAAGAAAAGTGCTTTTAAAGGAAAGACTGTTTGAACATATATGTATGTGTGTAAATTGAAGTGACAGTCAGAAAAGAAATAGTATAAAGATGTAAGGTAAACTTTGGAATTCAACATTACAGGGTACTTCAGTGCAGTTCTTGCTTACCTTTCACTGGACATTGAACTGTGATATTTGCTCCAATTCTTGCCACGATTGTACCTCCAACAACTGCTGAGAGATTTCTGGCTTCCAGATTTGTAACATTTAACACAGAGGACAAGATGACAGGAACCTCTTTGAAATTAAAGAAATAATCAGTTTTAAAAGCTTTATTTTACTTTTAAATATAAATCCTGTACTTAAATTCAGCACATTTGGAACAGAATTCAGTCTGTAAAGAAGCAGCCAGAAAATACAGGTGGGATAGATACAAGCAGAGTCAGTTCACACCTGCTGTGGTTTTAGATCAACGAGGCCACCTCATTGCTACCTATTAAATCGTGCACAATTTCATCAACTGAGGCTATCTCACATTGGAGTGGGGATGAGTGTTTATATTAAAAAAAACAAACATGCCCGATTCTTTGGGTGCTACAGTCTTACCTGCATGCAACAGCAAAGATGTTTCCATATCAAAACCAAAGTCATTAGCAACCAGACATCCATAGGTACCAAGTTCCTTGTGAGTAGGATTCTGAATTTGCACTTTTCCAATGGCATCTAGGATCACCCTACAAAGTCACAGAATCACAGAATGTTAGGGATTGGAAGAGACCTCGAAAGATCATCTAGTCCAATCCCCCTGCCGGAGCAGGAACACCTAGATCAGAACACACAGGAAAACATCAAGGCGGGCTTTGAATGTCTCCAGAGAAGGAGACTCCACACCCTCTCCTGGGCAGCCTGTTCCAGACAACAAGAGACAGGGGTTACTACCCTGGAACAAACCCATCTGAATCTTCTTGCAAGAGTTACAGATCCAGCAGCAAAACTCATTTCTAGCAGTTTACCACCCTAGACCAGAGCATGCAGTAAGGGTTCTGCCTCCTCTCTGGCGACAAAAGGGGAGCACTAAGCGATACAGGCATGTAAGAGTCTTCAGCCCTTTGGAGGACAGCAAGTTTGCTACTACAAACCAGAATCCCTGAGGAACAACAGCATGAATAAATCAGACTACCACAATTAAAAGTATTAGGCTTGGCAAGAAATCCATCTCTCCAGAGCAATCTTGGCTTTCAGCAGGATTGGGGAGTTTGCAAATCTATGGTCTAATCTGACTTCCAAATTACTGGAGTGTTTTGTTGGGGGTGTGTTGTTGTTGTTTTCTTTTTTTTTTTTTAATATTATCATAATTAAAGCTAAAGTCTTCCACCAAAACACCACAGGTGTCTTGAATCCCTTGCCTGACATCTGAGGGAGAAGATACGAGAGACAGCATCATCACAGGCTGGGGCTGAACCATAGACTCAAGTCTAAAAAGCCTGTAGCTCTGTGTCGTGGTTTTGTTTGGTGCTTTTTTTGGTAGTGGGGGAGAGGCTGCAGCGATGCCCCCTGTGAGTAACTGCTGGAAGTTTCCCCAGCTCCAAGCTGGACCCACCACCAGCCAAGGCCTCTGCGAATACAAAAAACCAAAGCCTTTGGGCCTGGGAAGAAGGGAGGGGGGAGGAGAGGTGCCTTTTAAAGGTGTAGTTCTCATTCTCATTAACTTATTCTGGTTTTGATTGTTAACAAATTAAATTGGTTTTTTATGTTTTGCCCGAGTCTGTTTCTTGCCTGTGATCAATAAGTGGTGAATGAACCCCCCCGTCCTTGCCTCAGCCCACGAGGTTTTTACCTTTTGTTCCTACGATTCTCCTTTCCATCCCAACAGAGGGGAGGAGAGAGCGAGAGGCTGCGTGGTGCTTATTGCTGGGTGGCCGTAAAACCACGACACTCTGGCATTCTCCCACACTGACTACACTTACAAAAGTAAGGGATATATAAAAACATATCTAAAATACTTGTGTCTCAACAAAACGAGCCCTTGCGTGCATGGCTCAAGAACAGCCTTCTTTTACAAACCCAACAGATAAATAGCCCATTTACCTCCTGACATTCTTTTTCAGATGTAATACTATTTATTAATGTCACTGGCTTTTGAGTACACACACAAATATATGGATTTGTGTGCAAGAAACCTTACTGTGAAAAAAAATAGGAAAGAAACCTACTTTGCCAGAATATCCCTTATATATATACGAAGGCAATTTATGAAAGTAGACATTAGGAATCAAACAGATACTCATGAATAAACAAAACACCATCATGTCCAAAAAATCAAAGTATCACTTGAAACAAATTAATGGGAAATTATGTGTATTTCACAAAATAAACATAGCTGCTGGGAGCTAAATGGTTCCAAAAACATTTGCACTTTTAAAAATGGTTTAGTTTTGGTGTCTTTGCTTTAACTGATAGCCCCGCAGAAGTATATTTTTCTTGGCAGTGCTGTTAATCAGTTAAGTATGTTGAGAAATATCCAAAAGCGCCTTTATCATTTCAGAATCATTTTTGTCATTACTCTAGAGCTAGCTGTAATTCCAAGAGGCTCACACATGAAGTTAATATTATCAAGTGAGCTTTAATTTATCAGCAATGAAGTAAAAGATTTAAACACACACTTGCTGTACTTGTTCTTCAGGTATAGTTCTCAAACGTCAGAGTAATACAGGTTCTTTATTATTTTGTATTCCACTGTTTTCAACAGAAATACTTGTACATTCTAAAGTATTGAAAACAATCCACAAAAGCTCATGGGTTTTTTTTTTTAAATTAAGTGATGCAGCTACAGTTATACCTGAAGATTTACTGTTTTGAAGGATGGGGAGGGTAGCAGTGGTATTTTCCCTCCCTCAAATGAGTGAGAACAGACTTGTTTTCATCTATACCATGGCAGAAGTTTTTAATGTGTTCCCACTGTATTTGGTATATGAATAAGTCCAAAAGGCTTCTTAATTTGAGTATAAATCTGTTCGTCTTCTGATGCAGCTGAAATGATTAAGGCAGATCGCAAAATACACAGGACATTTCACCTGGTAAAAAAAGTCAATCCTCCCATGTAATACTGTGGAAATGGACATACACTTGGATGTTAATAAAGCCAAACAACGTGACAGACTCAAAAGAAAAAAAAATAGATCACTTAAATAAAAAGAGAAAAGGCACAGTGTTCATACTTATCTCAGTTTTACAACAGTATGTTTTAATATTGCACAGCAGGGTGGATTTTTACAGTCGATAGTGACTTAAGTCATTCAAAAATAAAAGAGAAGATATTTACTTACTTCTCAGAAGCTTTTAACGTCTCGCCATCTTTTGTCCAAGTATATTTCACTTCACTAATACCAGCTGTTTCACACAGTAGATTGACAGCATGAGTATTCTTGGTCAGAAAAACTGTATTTCCAATTCGAACAGTTACTGTTTTGTTGAAGGAAACTCGAGGAATTTCCTTTTGCCTCATAATAACTGGAACCTTCTGGTCAAACATTAACTTATCAACAGTTTTTGAGCTGAAACGTTTGGATTCATTTGGTGATTTGCCTGTGCGTTTTGAGGCAAGTTTCTCATCCTGGGTTCCCTTCCATTTTTCAGTAGTTGGTTGTGGAGACCTAGAAAATTCAGCAACTAATCGATAAATGATCTGAGATGCCACATCATCATTGACTTCTCCAGTTTCGATGAGCTGACTCATGTTGCTTATCAGTTCTTCAAACTGCACAGTGTCCATGCTGTAGGCACCTTGGAGAACTGCTGCCTCCAGTCGTTTATTCTTGAATTCACGAGAGCTGAAGTCTTCCGCTGAATTACTCCCAAAGGTTTCAGGATTTCGCAGAAATGGCTGATCATTTACTTGCCTGTCACCCAGGTAGAGCTCATTCTTCTTACTCCACATTTGCCACATTTTGCTCATTTTATGCCACTTGGCTCCAAAGCTGTTGGCCTCATTATGATCTGTGTTACTGGTCTCACTGGCACGTTTTCTGAGATTTGGTGGTTCTATCAATCTGTTGTCAGTACCAATGAGTTTGAGTACAAATGTTTCATGCACAGAGCCTGCAATACACCGGTACACACCAATATCAGTAGCTTCAAGACTATGTATTTTCAGCGATCCTGACTTAGTAATGCCAAGTCTTTTAGAGTTTTGCAAGTGTTGTCCATCTTTCTCCCACCGGATAAGAGATTTCTGGAACCTTCGTACAGGGCACTTAATTACAACAGAAGTTTTTGGAAGTAAGTAGGCTCGGCTTCCTATGGTAAAATTAATGCGCTTCTCTTGTCTTGTCTGAATGTAGACTCGGTGAACACTGACAATCTGAGGTCCATGGGCAAAATACTTTTCTGGAAGCTTTGGTTTAATCTCTGAAAGAAAACAAAGTGTTGAAAAGTATCTAATCTTTAGCACTCACGCTTACAAAATCTGCTTTTCACAGAATGCTTGACAGAGCTTTTCCTGACTTTGTTCAAGTCAGATTGCAACATGCTGAGCTTTTATCTGAGTCACAAAAATGCAAAAATATGAACAACATGAAACCATAACATTCCCCTGCTCCAGCCAAGAATTCTATTGCTTCTTCCCCAAGTCTCCTAACAATAAAATAAGACAGGCAACATATACCTATATGAAAGGTATAGATGGTGCACACATATATAATACATATATGAGTCTATAGTTCAATTTATATTTTATATATAACCCTATTATAGCTATATTTCCTATATATATATTTCCTATTGCTGCCTCAGAAAGGCTAGGCATGACACGAACAGAAAAAGGGAATCAAAAAATTTGAACACATTATCAGTTTCCCCAGATTTGAGCACTATGAAGTGCAGAATGACCTAAATAAAACAAAACCTATCCAAAAATTAAGGCTCCCCTTGAGTGTTCTTTAGATTTTTGGTGGGCCGTGCTGGTTGCCTGACTGAGGCCAAATTGACAGCAACACGGGAGGTGAAACAGTCAGTGAAGACACAGCACGTGCAACAAGTAAAGCCACCCTGTAACCATTGCCTGAGGGTAATTTCTTTGGGATGAAAGATGAGTTGCTCACAGTGTTGTGCCAAGAAAGTAGGGAGGGAAGGGAAGAAAGAGAGAAGTAGGTCAAATTTTTGCGAGGTTGAATATAGTAATCAGATGAATTGACAAAAAAAGACAATGACTGCATTAAGCTTCATGAAGACTGGGTATGGAGACACTGGGTATTATGAAGCTCCTCCTGTGTTGCAATGCAGCCACTTGGATGCTGAAAGATTTCTGGGGAGCTGTCTGAATGAAGACCACCACAGGCAGGGTTTCCCAGCAATGCCAGTACAGGCACACTGGAGACAACAGGAGAGTGACTGCAACGTTTCGGATACCACTGTGTTGACTCACTGCTGGCAACTACTATGCCCCACTTTGATCAGAAGAATTAATCTTGCTAAGAAAACACTAGGTAAGTGAGAAACAAAGCTCTGCAGGAGGTGTGGAGCAAGGGCACGCACCCCCTGAGTTCGTTCTATGCAGGATTAAATTGGCCAGCTGGGAAGAGTCGGGCAACACTCTGCGTTAGAGCTGGAAAACAATCCAATTGTGTTTGGTGACCCAGATTTTTGGCATGTGACAGAAGAAAACCCAGAGCCCACTGAATGAGTTGATGAGCCAGGAAATGGACACACAAATCAAAATGCTTCTCATCATGCCTGAATCTGAAATCATTACTACTATCCCACTTGGTAGGTACATAAATAAAATGGCAACTGCGTTGATGGCACACAAATGATATTTGAAAAACTGCATGCTTCTTGTATACATATGCTTCAAATATGTTGTGAAGAAATAGGTGAAAAGTTAAATGCTTCAAGCATTCAATAAGTGTGTACACTATACGAACTACACCCTAGAGTGCATTCTTATGCTTATAAAACAAAATGGTTATTTTCAATGTTTTGTGTAATGAGTTCAGACCTGTGGGGATATCATGGTTTCATAATTACACAGCTTTTAAATCGGTATTTGTTGTCCAGATACATGGTTCCCTCAACCATTTCACGCGGTACAACAAATAAATTGCTTTAGGCACTCAGTTTACTAAAATTATTAAAGTAGCGTCCTGTTTTTAATAAGTTACTGGGCCCAAAATATTTATTTTTAGGGAAGTGTTCCAGTATTAAATCTTCCATTTCCAAAATCCAACTTACAGACACAGTAAGTGTAACTTCAAACACACAAATTAAAATACTTCAGGCTGTGCTCTGTTTACACTAGTTATTCCAACATGGAATTAAACCCAGTGCATACTTATAAATATGTTAACAAGTCTCATCCATTTCATTTTTTCAAAAAAGAAAGACCACTAACTCTCATTAGCAGTTCAACACTAAAGGGTGTGTATATTTTTACTGGTGACTGGTGAGCAAGGCTAGGAGTGAAACAGAGTTCAGAGTTGTGGATGGCAGGCCATATAAATATATAAGGTCATATAAATATATGAGGCCACATAAATATGCATTTTCTAGATCCTGAGTATCATCCAGTCTTGCAGCTGCTAAGGTAATGGACTGTTTGGGAGAGTTTCTTCTCTACAAGGTAAATCTTGCTTAAGGATTAGATCATTCTGGAGCCATTGGACATTATCACCTGGTACAAATCCATCTGGATCTGTGACCTCTAATGGTCCTCTACAGCTTCAGCCGGGTGCCAGGTCCTGGTGACCTCAGGGCTTGACTGGTGTTAGTTCCTGTTTCTCAGAATCCACAGTCAGGAATGTTTCTGGCTTAATAGGGCTTATTAAGTAGAAAACAGCTACAATTACTACTCCCCAGGTTAAAGGACCGAGTCTAAAAAGCCTCAGCACTGTCATGAGACAATAAAAAATGAGCCCATCTGAGCTACAGAAACATAATCTTGAGGGGGCACATTCAGGAACACTGTTCCCAAGGCAAGAATCCCTAACAGCATGTGTGCCACACACCACACATCTCTCCTCTGAGCCCGCTTCGCTCTTTGTGGCTAGCCATCTGCTCATCTTAGGGCCGTGCTACCTTCCTGCTTTCCATTCACTCCCTCAAGGCAGCCTGAACCCATGGCTGCAGGAGGAGGAGGTGCCTCCTGCGTGTTCCTCTGACTCCAGACCTGCTGCTGCCACTGCCCTGGCTTCTTCTGCAAAACCCAAACGGAACTGTGGGTACGGACAAGTCTCACACCTTCCCCTGCCCTCCTGTCGTACAGCTGGGGAATCGCCAGGCAGATCCCAGCTGCAAGGGCTCCCTTGTTCCAAACAGCTGTGAAGATGGAGAGGAGAGGACAGGGATTCTCTTTTGTGACTTTGATCTGCACCCACCCAGTACAATCACATTCCCTCTGCCATCCACTGTCCTGCTTTCTTGGCACCGTGGTGGAAGCTGACAAGGTAACTTTGATATCAGTCTGTACTAAGCAATTTGCAAACCAGCTACACTGCCATTCAACTATCCACAATTAATTAAATTCAGATAGATATGCAGCTCAAAATATTTTATTAAACCTTATGCCAAGGACATTCCTGAAAGTCCACAGGGCTTTATTTAAGTGGAGTTTTGAACCTCAGGATTTTGGCATGCTAATGTGAAACACAGGCCAGGAAAATAAGTTTCATATTATGTATGAATCAGTAATTATTCTATTTCTTATTTTGTTTTGTGAATAATTTTTAAAGCAAAACTTCAAAATGTATAAAGTAGCTATTTCTTGACAGCACTATGAATTGGGTCAAAACGTGTCTATCTCTGTGATCTGTGATCAAAACCAGCCCATTCATGAAGGCTTTTGGTTTTTCCCCACCTCAAAACTAAAAACTCTCCTTTTTTCCTTTCTTTTCAGCTCCCTGCTCCCCAAACCTTCTAACACTATTCTATACAAAGGGAGCAGAGCACAGGTTCAGACATAAGGAACCTGCACTTAGAACTGCCTGTTCTACATTACTGTATGTAATTGAACACACTCTGTCACTGAGGTATTTCAGTCGGTGTTACACATGTGGAATTAGTGCAACCACCATCAGTATCACAACCCAGCTGTGCCCAAATTGTATAATTCCTAAAGACAATCTTTCTGAAAAGATTTTTACACAGTAATAAAATAGTGGATTTTTTGAAGAGTGTCTGTACTGTCATCACTTCTTGCAAAGCTCATGAGACCGGGATTCTCATTTCTACAAGGAAAGATAGAAATTACAGCTAAAGTTATCACTACCATAGAGTTTCAGGTTTTGAATTCCACCATGCTAAGCAAAATGTCCAATGTAATAGAAAACTACAATGAAAAGAGAAGCCAGAACTGGATTCTTATCTTTTCTAATGTCCTTTGTAATTTATAGTCAATTTATGGATTTCTTTTTTTTTTTTTTCAGTTGAGATAGTGTAATGGAGAAAGGAAAAAATCACATGAAAAGTAGTTAAGTATGAGGGTGAGAGGTATGTACCATTAACGTGTACTCAAAAACTACTTCTTGAGATCACAACCTTTATTTCTGACTGGCAGAAAAAAACATTTAAAACAATCCTGTTATTACTGGCCTAGTAATAACATTCAGTTTATGCCAGATTAGTAATGCTGTGAAAGTACAGGGAGATGAGTGAATTAACCTGTATACAGATTTTTCTTTATAAACAGATCATTCCAAATCAGCAAGAAACTGCATAAAGTAACATACTTACTGTTGCAGGCATTCATCTGACAAGACCTTACAAGCAGCGAAGGAGACAGACCACTACACATCGATCCATTTAACGTCACATACTGGCCCTTTGCTGTTAGGTTTTGGCAGGCAAGTTTCCTTCTCTGGACCCCAACACCGCAGCTTACTGAGCACTGTGAAAGGAAGGATGCAGTCAGACCTTGGTGTCCCACGCCACACGTGCTCATTTTAAACTAGTTTGTTGTTTTTTTTTTCTTCTGAGGGAGAATGTGTGTAGTTACTTCACATGAATCCTTCATGTCTGTTACACAGACATTAAACTCTCCACCTTTCCAAGCAATAAGAATATAAGACAGATAGTTTGTTCCAACAAGCAACTCAGGAACAATTAAAATAACATGACAGTAGTTCTTTATGTCCAACCACGGGCAGAACAGAGCAGTGAGATCTAGTATCTAAGAGAAAAAATTCAGCATGTTCTAAACAGTCTGTGTCAAACCTCTCAACTCTCTCCCCTACTTTGTATTGCATGAACCTTTAATTGCAGCTTCTAAATTCACTTTTATAAATCTTCTTGAAGAGGGAGTGGGAGCAGACTTGCATTAAATTGGAAAGGAGGAGAACATATTCCAGAATAACACAAAGGCTTGCTTTTTGCAAGCCATGCTATAAAATATTTGATAGCTAAACATGTCTGGTAGAATGCACGCAATGTGTTACAGCCTGTCCTTCAGCAACTGAAACACAACTCAGGAAGGGGGTTGCGATCAGTCTAGTTGTAGGCAGGGATGCACAGCACCTGTATGCACAGTTTAGTCCAGGCACATGCCTTGTGAAACCTTCAGCTGCCCTGTGAATGTATTGCTTCAAACATCTTCACCCAAGCACTAATCTTTAGAGCCCATTGCAGCTGAAGGTTTTGGTTCACCATTGTCAAGGGCTGCTCACCTTGGACCATTCTCCTACAACCAGCTGAGGAGGACAATCAACTTTTGCACATGGTTTACTAGTTGGCAATTTAGGTTCCTGGCAGATGTCATCAGAGTGTTTCAGGAAACTTCCATCTGTCAACAGCTGCTTACAGTACACTTTGCGGGTCTGAACTCCTCCTCCGCAAGTACGTGAACACTAAGGAGAAGAGGAGAACATAGCATGTGCGCTGGCATGGACATCTGTGCTCACCCATCGTTTGTATGCAAACACTGTAAGCCTCCCCCCATAGCTACGCTCTCTTGAAAAACGACATCCACTTTCAATTAAAAGGAAGCCACATGTAGAAAATCCTCCTGTTAAAATGTTTAGCTAATATATCTAGAGATGACAAGAACCTAAGTTAAAAAGTCACACCACCTGAATGCAGTTAAGTAGTAAAAATCTTAAAGAACATACATCCTACACATACATCTGCACGTCCCACATCAGTTAATACACCCGGTGAGAGTTTAGGAAATCTTGTCCTTGAGACAAAAAAAAAACCAAAAAGCACAGCAATGTCCCCACAAGCAGGTTACTGCATTTACAGAGCATAGAAAGAGAGGTGATGTCTGGAGTAACTGGTGTGCAGCCTTCTGAAACCTTCAGAAGGACTTTGCACCCTGTCCTGTGACCACCCACTGGCCTAGCAGTCAAAAGCATTATTTCCGAGCTCGGATTAATTTGTTCTCATAAAATCTGTTGAAACACTTAAATACCAAAGTTTAGGAGCTACCTTTCGTGTTACTCCAGCTAGGGAACTTCCAGTACCAGAGGAACACGGTTAAACTACCTCTGTAACCCAGTCATACCTGTTGCCATTCCTCAACGTGCCAAACAGGGGGACAGTCAATCTGGTTACAAGCTTGCAGAGAATGAGGCTTATTGTCTTTGCAGTCTTCAGCAGCCACAGCGGATCCTCCCGGCTGCTGGCAGTACACGTCTCTGGTCTGTATCCCAACGCCACACGTTGCCGAGCAGCGTCTCCAGGGGCCGCTTTGCCACCTGTTCCAACAACACAGCCAAAAGCCCACATTTTAGGAACTCGCTTCAGGTTGGGGAAGGAGCAATTGTACCCAAACAGACTCCAGGAAAAAGCAAGGGATAGCTGAAGGGATAGTTGTCGATACGTGGCTAAAACAACCCTTTGGTTTGGCTGTAAAGGAGAATACAAACTAGATTTATAAACTTACAGGTAACAAGAAAAAGCAGAAATTATTCACAATCAAGTAATAAAGATTCATTTCCAGACAAATTCAACTCCAGCATTCTCTTTCAGAATGCTCCAAATAAAAAAACCCAGCCTGTTGGCAACTTGCTGACGTTTATATTTATAAATGTAAACATGTAAATAGACCTTTCTTACATTTACAAAACTTCCTTTAAATGTGTATATGTTTTCTGCAAAACATCCTGTTCCTGTTAATTTGTTCCCTACATTTTGCAAGAGGAGGTTTCTGCAACACGTAGAAACAATATGTGAAGGATCAGGAACGTCAGAGATCAAAATTGGGTAAATAAGGCAGTGCATGTCAAAACTTCACATATGGCCCTTTCAAGTGACCAAATTAGCTAGGTTTCCTTGGATTTGGACTGGGTTTGTTCTTTTCCCAGGATCTCCAAAACAAACATAAGAAGCCATAAGAACTATGTGAGGCTACTAAAGAAGCATGAAATTAAAACAATTTTAAATCATAACTTCCTCTTTTTTCATTCAGAAGGATAGGAAGTAAATATTCTCTGTTTTTTTGTGAAACTGCCTTCACATTTTCCTTGTACCACTGGAGGAGTTAAGGCTGGTTTTCCAACTTTGGCAACTGTCTACACAGAAGAGATTTATTTCAGAAAATGTTTCCTGTTTTATTAGTGGGATGTGAAGAGTGGAAAAGCAGTGAACAAGAACAAAAAAAAATATGAATTCCAAAACCTTGTTAAAAACAGAAGTAGTGAAATGTCATCCCAAAGCAAGACCACAGTCCTGCAATCTGAACCCTTTCTGAGAAAGCCAATGTTTATTTTTAAGTCATATTAACCATTTCTTTGCCACAATATATTTTCATTATTTCAGTGTACCTCGGAGGGCAAAGCTTCACATTGCAACTGTGAGTCATTGGTGGTGGTCTCTTGGCATTGTCACACAGGGTTTCATTGACGGCTTGTTTTGTCTCTACGTGCAGACACATTGCAATGGCTTCTTGTGTTCCTGAATTAAAAAGGAAAACACTGATGAACCAGTGAAGATGGAAGAGATTTCTGTAAAGCCTGCTCTTGGATAATACTCAATAAAAAATCTCCAAACACTGAATTAGATAGCAGGTTTAAAAGTAACATCTCAAGTCAAAAGGAACACAGACATAGTTTATGTATTTAATGCTCAAAAGATAATTGTGAATTATATCTAGCACTCTACTTCCGTGATATTTAAATGGCTTGATTTGATGTTTCACCTCTCTGAAAATCAACAGAAAATGGGCTTCTCTCTCTGTCCACCGTCAGATGCTACATCTGCCTGGTTCTGTAATGGTCCCAAGCCAGCTACAGGCTTCACTGCCAAAAATCAGGGTAAAAGTGATTCTCTCTCACTTACCTTGACTTTAAGGAGCTAAAGATCTGTAAAAACTGTAAAAAAAAAAAAAAGCAGAAAACTTGCAAAACTATAGTCACGAGAATGGTTGACTAAACATAGAACTTTTCTCCTAGGGGCCAAGAGATGCCATAGTTTTGCTGAAGGCAGCAAATCTGACCCAGCCCAGAGCTTTCCTCACTCATGACCACTCTTGGCACCTTCTGATCTGCAGCTCTTGTTGCCTGGGTCTTATTACTGAAGCATGAAAGATTACTAATACTCACATTTCTATGAGTCAAAACGAAACGTAACCTAAGTTTGCTTTAGAACACGTCAGCTTAGCAAGGACCCATCTTGTGAACTACTTTTATTTTAAACCTATTGTACTGGATTTGTGCAGCAAGATTTTGGTAGCAGTGGGGTTACAGGGGCGTAGCTTCCACAGCTTCCCCTGTGTCCAAGAGAGCCAATGCCAAGCCAAGACAGACCCACTGCTGGCCAAGGCTGAGCCCACCAGTGATGGTGATAGCACCTCTGGAATAATGTATTTAAGAAGGGGGAAAAAACTGCTGTGGAAACAGCACCAGAGAGAGGAGTGAGGTGGGAGAAAAACAGCTCTACAGACACCAAGGGCAGTGAAGAAGGAGGGGGAGGAGGTGCTCCAGGTGCTGGAGCAGAGATTCCCCTGCAGCCCGTGGTGCAGCCCATGGCAAGGCAGCTGGGCCCTGCAGCCATGGAGCACAACAGTGGAGCAGAGATCCATCTAGATCTCTGGACTTTATATTTAAATGGACTTTAAATCCATTTCCTTCCTGTCTTTCACTTATCTCCAGTGATTTTTGTAAGGATACAAATTTGCTTTCAGCAGCAGGTTCTCTCTTATGACCAACTTCTAAGGTTTCAAAAGGAGTTTTTAACTAGAAACCTTCACCAACCACTTCATAGTCTCACCTACAACATTGCTTCAAAGCATCATCATTACTGTTACACAAAAGCTACTACAACTATTCCTGCTTCTGCGTCAGCTGTGCATGACGACTGGTTTCTTGGCACTGCTGATCATTAGCCATTCTGATTTCAGTGGGCTTGAGGAAATACCCTGCACTGAAAGTTTCATTTCCCTGCCAATGGTCCATATTTCTCTTTTACAACACATTCATGAGCCCTCTCATTCTTTTCCTAAACCAAAGCTATTCTTCCATCTATAAACAATTCTGGTATAGTCCAGCGTATCAGCCAGCCCAGGCCATGAATGCTCTTTGCGACACTTGAACCAGTCCAACCATTTCAGACACTCCAGCAGGAGCAGACCAGCAGTGCTTTTTACAATAACATAGGTTCTGATTTCTTTCAGGCTCTCTGGTACACCTCTAGATCCCCTCTGGGACTCGTTTTCAGTTCAGAAAGACCTTGTTATATAAATGTTTTTACTACATCCACAAAGTGAAGAATTTTTATAGAACAGAATACGCGACCCTAAATATGACTGACAACCTATTCAGTTCTATTATACCAAAATATTCATAATTACATTAACATAGAGCACACACATTCAATAAAAAGTATTTTACTAGCAATTAACTTTTAACAACAAATACCATTACTATAAAGCAGACATGAAAATGTCCAAAGATGAAAAACCAGTAAACATTGTTTCTAGAGCTCTACTATCTCATTCCAAACTGACAAAAAAAAGGGAATCAAACATTTTCTGTCCAGTTGATCCCGATGTGTTCAACAGGAGCAGCCTCTCTGTCCACTTACATGGGAAATGCACATCTGACTGTCTACAGCAGAGAAACAAAGATTTAGAAACTGTGTTCTGGCAGAAACAGAATGACATTACCAGGCAAGCAATCAAGTACCTGTCAAACATCTACATAATCTTTTAGGTCAAAATCGACCCTCTGCTACCAGCCTTCAGTTTCACTGATCTCACTGCCTTTGTGGGGGAAAACCATGCTGAGAGGTGATGCTGCTCTGGAACAAGTTGTGATAAGTAATATCTTCTTAATATCTCATACAAAGGAGGGGAATGAACTGTTCCTCAGTTCGAGGACTCGTTATTCATTGAATAACTACACTTAAATGATGCAGCATTTGCTTGAACTTAACTGTCAAAATGTCTTGATGACCAGATTTCTCACACCAAGCTATAATTTTCCATTAGTTGAGAACTTCAATCACTGATAAATTTCTTATTCTATGTCAATTTCAAATGAAAAAAATCTATTATTTAAACAAGCAAAGTTTATACGTATAACTTTCTTGGCTTATAGTATAAACATAGTAGATAATTTAACTAAAATATTATGTATGCAGCAGGGAGCATTAAGTATTTTTACAGTAATCTGATGCACTATTGTAGTAATTATCCTACCACTCAGTGAAATAGAATATTTTCTGTTTTAACCCAGCATTCAAACCACATACATTTACATTCTTTTACAAGCTTTTCTGTGCAGTGAAAGACACTGTGCACAAAGTTGTGTTAAAAGATCAGAATGCTTGAAAAAAGCCCAGATTTTTATTTCAACCTTTTTTTGAGTACAAAGAGAATGGGGGCAGAAAGTTGCAGTGTAAATGGTAAGAGGGTGGATCTGTTCTCTGTTCGCGGAGAGCAAGGACAGTCATTTATTTCTATCAGATAGTCTCAGTTTGGTGACTGCTTAAAAATATGTACTGTCAGCTGAAAACAACTTGGAAGAAATGCCAAGTCCTGCATACACTTGAGCCTCTCTGTTAATCTATTGAAACTGTCAATGTTATTTATATTCCTTCTGTAAAAAACAGTTAGTGTCTGCAGTTAGTGAAAGTAGCCCTAGGAGTAACCAGTGATCAAATTGCCTACAACACTCTTGCAAATGCTCTCAACTCTATATGAGAGTCTCAGAACAGTCATTGTTTTTCTTAAGAGCCCTTAAATTTGGCTAGGATCCATTGATTTTTCTAAGAATCTCAGGTTTCTTATAAATAAAATAGTAAACTTTTAGCCATTATGGTCCAGACAAAAGCCTGAAAACACATCTTGACTGCACCCTAAACCTTCAAAGCCACAGGCTGTAGAGGAAAAAAAAAAGTGCATATGTATTTATTTTTTAATCTTATTATTTTTAAGCCAATGTAATGATTTGGGGAGCCTGAATCCTATTTTTTGGAGCACATGGAATATAAATTATAACAATTATGTTGAAATACCAAAATCTGCCTCTTGTAATTAAGGGTATTTTTAAAAAGAGACCTAGAAAATGTTCAGTTATTTTTTTAAATGGAAAACATCCCTTTAAAACACTGTCGAGGAGTTAAGTGATTGACAACACTAAAGAAACACTACAGATTACAAGGAAAACATTTCTCCTCCTCAGGCATACTCTTTATTCTGATAACAACTATTACTTCCCACTGACAATATTATGAAAATTAAACTTATGTTGGGGCTCTTGTATCAGGGCCAAAGTTCTTCAGATTGAAAAAAATAAAAATTCTGGGGAAATATGGACAAATCCTGAGATCCCTGAGAGTACAGTTGGCTTATTTTCAGTTTGAGATTTCTTCAGGCAAAATAGATTTTCAGCTTTCAGGATGGTTGCAGAGTTTTCTAGGGATGTTAAAGGTGACATCTGCCTCATGGCAGATTAGCATGGACAACTTTTATTTGCACTCATGGAAAGACTGATGAATGTAGTATTAGTTATGCTAACAGGCATAACATAACATAGCAGTTCTCAAAAGCAACAGTCAGTGTGACAAGCCACATAGATTTGGTGCAGAAAGCACAGAAAAGGACCAGAGTTTCTTGTTACTAGTGCTCTAGATGCTGCTGAATATGATGAACTGGAAAGTAAAGATGATGTTTGATAATTCCTTGCAGATCACTCCACTCTGTAATTTTAATACCTCAAGAACAACGTTTCCATCTTCATTTTTATGTTCTGCTTTGGAGAGGAACCAGAGCAGAGTTTGAATTAAAAGTCTAGTCTGTATGAGGATTTAAAAGAAAGGTGCAAAGGACAAGCACTGAAATAGAGATTCAGTCCATGCTCAGTGGCTGTAAAGCTTGCAGCCGACTTAGACCCTGCAGACTTTGCCCTCATTCAGAGTCAAGCTCTAAGAGCCGGGGGTGGGGAGTTCCAAGGACACAGAAATCCACTGGAATTTATTTTAATAGACTCTGCTAGATACATACATACTAGAGAAAAAGTACCTAATATAATTTACATTACACTGGGATTTTCCAAACTCAGACAATATTTATTTATTATAACTAAGCAGTTCATCTAATTGAAATGAGATTTGAATGTAAAACTTAGCAGAAATGGATCAGCTCCTGTGAACTATACAATGGAAAAATAGTAGACAGTGAGATCATTAGTTAGTACATTGCAATAAGTTGGAAACAGAAGAGATGTCTGGTTCCTTTAAAACTATTTATCGTCAGGTAATCTTTGCTCTGTTTGAAAGTCTTTGCCAAGGCAGCAAGACCAGAACTGATAGAAGGGCAAAAATCCCTCGTACCTAACTAGTGTAACAGTACAGGGGCTTCTGAAGCTGTTCATTGATAGAATATCCCCACAGCTTCCCACATTTCCCAGGAGCATCACATAAGAAAAAAATGTCTAGACAGAGTACCAGTGATACCACAGAAGTCTCAAGAACACAAACAGGTATTTTATTTCAACCTTCTTTAAGTGGATCATTTCTATTGCATATCAAATAAATGGTTAGATTACTGTGAACATCTCTAGGACAATTCTGGGTCAGGCAACCTCACAAATTCATGAAAGGGTCAGAAGTCAGTAACAGAACTCACACAGCTCCCTCAGGAGCAAAATTAACCTGAACATGGGATTCTGCTCATCAGACATTTTGATGTTCCTTCGTGATGGCAAATGAAACTATTGTCTTAAGTACAGGCTCCTTAAATTACTGTCAGCTTGCACTCCAACTACAAGTTTCTATGTGAATGTTTTTGCATGGACAAATTCACATGTGAAGATGCAGACAATGCAAACATGCACACGTGCAATAGCTGGCAAAGCCTAGATGTCTGCTGATGCCCTCATAATTAAAAAACTTTGCAGTTTTAGAACACCTCTGACAAAGATATATGCTGAAAAGCAATAGTAAAGTGGATTTAAGATGGCAATGAAGTTACTGTACATTACAAAAATCAGTTGAGATATGAAAAAGACAACTACAAATGTAGTAGTAATGAAAGCCTTGTTTCTCCTTTAGAGTACAATTTCCTTAGTTTTAGAAAGAATTCCCTCATTAAAATGAAAACACAGAAACAGTCACAATAGCTATCACTACTGTCACACTTTGATAGTTATATACCGGTACCAGTACAGCCTCTTCTACCTTGCCATTCGTAATGCCCACCGAAGGTAGCAGAGGGAGCGGCACGCATCAGCTTTTGTGATCACAAATGCTCCTGTTGCTACGGATCAACCCCATCAGTACACAGCAGCAATAAATGATAAAAAGGAGGCACTAAGCAGTCACTTACCATCCTACTGATAGCATTCTAGGGCTTCCCTCCCAACTTCTGTCTTCAATGTTTGAGCTGGCGAGCAGTACAAAGGAGGCTGCTTTCTACGAGCTCTAGACAGGCTCTCTGCTTCCAATTGTTCCTGCTCTCCCCTTTTCTACATCTTTTATTTCTTCTCTGGGTACAACTGTCTTAACTTCCCACTGATGTCATCAGTCCTGTCATATATAGGTGTGTTCACAATTCCACTGCCTCCACTTAACACTTCATAACTCACTCGTGTTCAGTCCCAAAGTACAGTATGTAGTAGCAACACCAGCAACCTTGTCTAGTAACATGTACTTAGGACGACAGGGAGATTCGATTACATCCAAAAAGGAATGTGCCTAACTACTTGCAGACAGATGCATGGCACAGAGTTCCTATAGAGTGGTATACTGCACCAAGACCTAAACAAACTCCTGTTTGATCTTTATGTCAATTGGACTGAAAGCAAGTCTCCCTAATTACAACTTTGTATCACTACTGTACTGCAAAAAATGGCAACATTTTGGAAAATAAGGATTAATTAACATGCAAAGTTTAACCCTGAAACTATACAGTTTCAGTTCCTAGGAAAAGAAAGGTCACCTAAACACGTCCATCGCTGATGCGTTAAACACGCTGGCATTGCCTGGCAGCCGAGACTCCTGCAGCAACAAGACCAAAGCAAGTTGTTGTACCAACAACTTCTTGCACCTTAATTAATCAAATTAAGTCTGTGTTAGAACACAGGATATAAAGGAAACAAAGTCATTTGAAATACTCTGTGGATAACCTAGAAGTAAGTTAAAACTTGAACCTGCATGTTTTCCTACAGATCAACACAGCTAATTTAGGGTAACAGTAACAGAAGATCCAACAACATCAAACAATGCCAAATTCTTACAACTCGGAATAGATAAAGATACCTCCAAGACATGTGGCTGAGCAAGGAGTAAAACCAATGTATTCCCAGTCGTAAATCACACTGCCATCTTCAGCGTGTGAAAATTCTGGTGTGTAGGGGACAGGATCACTGTCGCAGGATGCCTCATGACAGACTCGTTCTGTTGGCGGCTTCACATCTTCACATTCCTCCTCAGGCAGTTCAACCTCAGTCTGAGTAAATGCGAGAAGAATTCGGCACTTCACATCTCGCACCTGTATGCCATTGCCACACGTGGCACTGCACGGAGACCAGGGCTCAGGAATAAACCTGGAAATAACCACAGTGCAGTACAAACACTGTCATTTTATTCCATATAACTGTGCCTGCGTGTGCACAGTTCAAACATAGATAAAGCACTTCAATGTATGTCTATATACAAAGCAGACAATACACAATACTAAGCCTTTCACTTGCTTTCCATCCCAGGCCATTTTTCAAAATTCACTAAAGGTGTAGGAAAAGGGGAGAAAGACTCATGAGGAATAGGGAAAGCTGGGACATAATCTAAATCTTTTCTCAAACTCCTTCACTGGAAAAAAAGGAGAAACTCCATGAGGATGTATCTATACAATATAAAATAGCTCCCCTGGTACGCAGACTTAGGCATGTGCCAAAGGTATATTTGCAGACTGCTTAAATTTGAGAAAGACCATCACCTTATGTCATACTAATAATCAGCAGCCAGACAGATGAAAAGCACTTTTCAAATCCAGGCATCTCCAATGCTCAGCACTGCAGGCTGCTGTTCAGATTTAATCTTGTAAGCCTCTCATCTTCAATAAAGAGGTCTGGCTCAGTCTATAATCCATCATTTTTACTAGAAAACATTTATGCTCCTGATGAACTATAGCAAAATCTTATTTTACAGATCATGAATTTTCTGAACAAAAGGTGGTTTTAGTCTTCAATATTCTCTGTCTTTAAGGGTCACATTAATATCTGATAGTAATTTTCAAAATGGCACTAGAGCCAAAGGGCTGAATTTCATGAATAAAGCCATCCTGAGTGGCTCTGGGGTACAATTTATAAGAAATCAAATACACAGTTTCACAGGACATTTTTTCAAAAGGTTGCAGTTGCTCTTTATTATATATCCAAAGGCAGCTGAAGATGAAAACAAAAATGGAAGATATAGGAGGATATGTTAGACCAATGCTAAAAACATATTTGGAAGGAAAAATCCAAATTATGATTCAAAGACTTTCTCCTTATCTTTGATTAAGAATTATCTTTCTCTTTACTGCAGGAGAGCTGCCCTTACAAATACAGCAAGAGTTGTGTATGACAAAAATCAGTATTTATGTTCTGCATACACAGTAAGCATAGAACAATGTCAACACAGTGTGGTTGATTCTGTGGACAGTTTATCATCTTGAGCCAATAACCTCTTGCCAGTATATACAGAGGAAGAATCAAACAGAAGAAAGGAGAACAGATGAGTGGGTAACCCAGAAGGATACTCTGGCTCAGTCCTTGGGGAAGTCACCCGAGCTGTTTAGGATAGACCCCAAGACAGACTGTCTCCTGTGGAAAATACTATTCCCATTTCCAGTAAAGGTTACAAAGTACCTGGTTATTCTTTAAGGAGATGTTGATTAAATACCTTTACAACTCTGCTGTGATGATAAATAAAGATGTCAAAGCTCAACACTTCAGTTTCCTTGAACAGAGCCTCAAAATTTTAGTTAGAGCTCACTGGTCCTTGAAAGAATTCAGTAAAGGGCACAGTCTCCCCAGCTGCTCCTGGAGCCAAGGAAAACTGCAAGTGCTCATCACTTCACAAACCCGGCTACTTTTGAAGTAGATGACGAAATTGATTTTTATAGGAAGAGTATTATCAAAACAGTGAATGGCTGTGTTCTAGAGTGACAAAATCTGAGTAAATGTACTGATGCAACCGAACAGCCCACCGGGCACAGCTGGTAGGGGTCAGCGTTCAGGTGCTTTTGATGAGAAATTCAAACTGAACATCTGTGGGAAAAGCTGCAAAGAAAGGCTTTCTCTTACCCTAGCAGATAAAAATCAGCTTAGCCCTGAAATGTCAGAGCTCGGAGTCATTTCACAAACAGCCACACAAACTGCCTAGCGTGGCCAAGGCAAAAATCACCCTCATCCAACAAAATGCTTAAGCATGTGCTTAACTTTGAGCATATGAGCAGCCCTTTGAAGTCAGTAGGACTACAATGTGTTCGGAGTTAAACTTAAGTGCTTTATTGGATCAAGGCCATTGTGCACAGGTTTAACAAAATTATGACTTTCCTCTCCTTTTGTGCTAAAAAAAAAGTATAAGTCCATTTGTACTTATGTACCTAACTGGAAAAATAAAATTGATGGACATTTATAGTTGAAAAGAGTTGACTGGTGTTCTGACCATACCTAGGAGCTTATAGTCTGAAAAAAAATAACTTTTTTTGGTAAAAGCATGACAGCAGCATACAGAAATTAGTGTTAGTTTTGTGTACTGTTAGTTGAGTGCATTAAAACATTCCAAAAATAATGTATGATGCATTCTTTTGAATTCCTTTAGAACGGAAAGGAAATTTTGAACCACAGCAATCCTTTCATTCAGCAACCAATTGATTTATAAAGAAACTCAGAAAATTCTAAGCATTTTTTCTCTGACTTATAGCAAGCCTATATTATAATTGAGGTTTTCCTGCTGAATATTAGTGTCTGGTATTTTTCAGTAAAGTGCAAGATAAAAAAAAACAACACCCAAAATACTTTTTATTCTACCTTGGTGTTTGCTAAACTAGTCACGTAACTATTTATCTATTAAAACCCTAAATTATAGGACTTTTCAAAGGATGACCATGTTAAAGTCACTTTAAGTACCTTCAACAGAAGCCAATGGAGACCGCTAATACAAAATTAGAGCAAGGAACTGAGTAGGCAGTGAGACAGCTCCAAAGGTTTGCATTGTATCTAAATTTTGAGTTCGGGCATATGATTTTTAATTTTTATTTTTAATTTAACGTATGTACAACCAAAGCCTATGACAGATCATTAAAGCAAACTCCATCAACCTCAGAAGTGATATATTTCTTGCCCAGGGGCATTCACAGCATGCATGTGACAATGCTTTGGACACAAGGCTTCCATGAAGTACATTTGCTCTGCCTTTGATGGGCGTACACTCAGAGTGATCTCAAACCACTCATCAGAGCACTTGGTGCTTTGGAGATCATCAGGAATTTATAATGCAATGAATAGGATGACAGTAAGTGAAAACTTTGAGATCTTTAAGTTTGTACATAAGACTCCTGATTAAAAAAAAAAGAACAAAAATGCAAATCTAAGCACGCACAACTTTTCACAACCAGCTTTTTTGTACAGTCATTATTCCCAGTGCAATGTAGAAATCAAACACTCCTGTAATCATCGGCACAAGTGTCATGATGCACCCACTACAGATGCAGTGGAGAGCGTGTCCATGCCAGAGTGTTATCAGTTTAACACTAATGGAAATGTGCAATCACCTGGCAAACTCTGAAAAAGACAGTGTAGGATGACCTGGAAAATGAAGCAGTGACTGATGATAAAACTGTGACAGAACAGCCCAACCCAACCACGTCAAATCTGAACTGAAAAAACTCAGAGCAGCCTTCTTCAGCTCTCTAAAGACTGGGAAAACATGGCGTCTCTTAATATTTTTTTATTTTATTTTCCTCATGCCTTTTCTTCTTGCTTTCAGTTAAGACAGGAAATGCCTAAATCCTGAAAGAAAGGCTGTTCTTGTGATATTTCCAGTCCAACCCGCCTGCGCCAAGGGTTTTGGATAAAAGTTTGCAGAAGCACCTAAAATGCTGGCTGCTTACTGGGGCAGAACTTCCACGACACTGGCATCCTGCCCCTCCCTGAAGCACCACCCTTGCTGCTCTAAGCAGAGTTGCACTGTCAGGTTTTATCAGCCTTGACTGTTGTGTGTTGGACAAAATCACCAGCCAATTTTTGGAGAAGCAGCTGTGAAAAATGTCTCATTCTCTATCGCCAAAGGTACAACAGGGACATTTCTGTGAGCATGACTCAAACGCAATGAGCAGGAACCTTTCTGAGAGACACCGCATTTCATATTCAGCGAGTGCAACTGCACGAACCACCCAGGAAACTGGAAACTCAGGTTGCTGAAAAAATATATCAGCTGTTGAAAGCATTTTAGCTTTATCCTAAGCCATGACAAGGAAAGGCAGTTGAGGTGCCTACTTCTTTAACTTATGATCAATGAAAAAGATGCAAAAACCTTACTGGAGCTTCTCTGTGAATCCCACTGTAACTAAGAAGGCTCAAGGGAAGAACGTTTAAAATAATTATTGGTATCAACTGTCATCACATTCCACAACTGAAAACTAAAAAGGTCAGACCTACATTTTTCTTGGCCTCACTTTAAGGGCAGTCATTTTTTATTTTGCTAATAACAAAAAAAAAAGAGAGAAGCTTTTGAACGTTCCCCTCTATGTAGGACACCAGCCGTGGTAGACCACAGCGGCAGAAGTATTTATCTTCCACAAGCTGCTTTTGGCATATCCATCACTTGTGGGTTTTAAAACACAGCTGCATTTATTCTCTTATTCTTTATCAACTAAAATATCACACAAAAGCATAGAAAGACAGTTGTAATAAAAGGATGGTTTAGAAGTTGAGACTTCACATTGTGGTTTAAGTTTGGGTGGCAAGAGAATAACTAAAATTAAAAGTGATGGCATTTTACCAAGGAAATGATAAGCCTCCTGCTAGGCAGAGGTGGGCTATACGTTATCACTGTGCCATGTGTAAATTACAGAAAACAAAGTTAAACAGATCCAAACCAGAGGGAAATCTTGTTGTAATTTACTCTGGGAGAAGTCACAGCCTCTTGTTACAGTTTCTTTTTAAACTCTAAATCCTGACCCAAAAATCTCGCTCCAGCTTGAACAGACTGGAGCAGTTAGGGCATGAGATTTACAGCATCCAGGGAGAAATTGCTGTTTGCAAACCACGGTCCACATGACCAATAGGCAATCTGCAAAAAGGAACGAAGTCAGGGATCAGTTATTTCTTGTTTCTCCTTGCCTGCCAGCTTCCTTAAAAGCAGGTGGCAGCAGAAGACAACTAAAAAGAAACTAATGGGGAATCTGGCCGGAGCATTCCAGGTGGGTCCCAGGAGAACCCCGAGTACCCAGCCCAGGAAAGCACAGCACCTCAGCAGCACCTCAGGGAAGATAATGGCAGAGAAGAGACATCAGCAAGAAGTGGCTGGAGAAACCTTTTTGGCTTAAATGAAGATGCTTCTGGAAAATGTGAAGGGAAGATTCACAGGACAGGATGAGGATCATGAAAGATGGAAGAAAATCTAGGTCTCCAGAGTAAGTGAAGAAGAAAAAAAACCCAGGAAACTGGAAAACTGCACAGCTGTGACAGGACATGCCCTGTGAATTCAAACACGTGGCCGCATTCACACTGTGAGGCTGCAGCGGAATACATCAGTCATGTCTAGGAAGGCATTAATAACTGCTTTCTTTGGGAGGACAAGGTACAAGGGAACCCATTACGAAGTTTCCGGCTCAGCTTTATTATATTCTAAATATACTCTGAAGTACATGCTGTGTTCCCTGCCAATCCTCCCGGCTTGTTCTGTCAGACTGCTGCTGAAGGATCCCAAAAACCTAGAGACTGTGTTAGCTCAGAGTTGCCACAGCATGATTTTGTAATGCTGAATCGTCTTTAGAGGTGGCTTCATACACCTTCATTCTGATATGCTGACATCCAACAGGCACATTTAATTGCATCACCCCCTTCAACAATCACACTTTATATCTTTGCTACTACTGTGCTTGAATTCAAGGCCACCAATTTGGGGAGTGAAATAACCACTCACAGTAGGTTGACACTTGACTCAAGAGGCTGGAGCAGTGAAAAGTTTAAAGTACAGTCACAATAACTGTGCAAACACCTGTTTGGCAAGAAGTTTCTTCTGTGAGTCAGTGCAGGTGTAAAGATTTTATTGCTCATGATCACACCTGTTGGTACGTGTGTGCCAAAAAAGCAGGAGTAGCCAGATGGAGGAAGAAAAATAAGAAGTTATGGGGCACACTCTGCTCTCAAAGCAATATAAATTCAAAATAACTTCAGTAAGCTCATCTCATTTATTTTAAAGTAACTTTGGTACAGATGAATGCAGGATCTGGCTAAGCACAACAGAACACTGTTCAAAATCTCTCATGACAACCTTAGGGAAAGTTACTACTTTCTAGAAAGTTATATACTATATATTGAATATATTACATACACATAGGCATGAAACAAACACAGTGGATATAAGCAATTGTGTGGATGCCTTAACATACAAGGGACAGGAACAAGTGCAGCTGGATTTAAGTTATGCTTTCATCCCCAGGACTTTAACATTGCAAGACTCACCCTCATCACCTTTTAAGGGGACTCTCAAAATCCAGATGTTATTTCACATACACACAGGTGTAAAATACCACAACTTATCCCCACAGATTCAGCCAAGCTCAGAGATCAGCAGGTTTTTCTCTCTTGCTTTATGCATTGGTCTTGCCCCCCAAGGAAATCCTGGCAACTCTACAAAGTACCTCTTAGTTTTTAATACAACCACTACATTCTTGAGGCAACAGCAATGGCTGGGATAAAACTGAATTAATTTAATTTACTTCTGCTGAAATTATTCCACATGCATTAATTAGGCTTAATTGGCTAAATTAAGATTCCTTTGCATTGCTTGAACAATATAGGCACATTATAATAGAGTGGCTCTGTGTCATCCAGCACAGGAGCTCCAGCAGCAAAGCTACTGAGATGTAAAATTAGGAACAGCTCACAACACAACTCATCTCCCAGGGAGGGCCAACTGTCAAAGCAAGCTGCATAGCAGCAGTCATTCCAGATGATCTGCAAAATATGCTGAAATGTTTCTTCACTGTAAAAGACAATGTACTTACGTTGGCTCTTCTGAGACTGTCCTGGTCTCTTCCATTTCATGTGCCTGTTTAAACCATGGCAATTTTGCTTCCACAGGACTTTTTTCTGGTAGAGCAGAAAAAAAAACAACCCCAAATTCAGTAATTTCTCCAAAATCAAAGCAATACATAGATTTCAGTATTATTCACCTTAGCAGATCACACTTTACATTGCCTATTGATCTCATGGTTTGAATAAAGATACACTGGATAATAAAGCAATTTACTAGAAAATTTCTTCATTATGTTTGAGCTCCATTCTGACACCCCTTTTTACTGAGAGGGTACCAGCAATTCAATTTCCATTCCCAATTAATTATTTCTTTCCTTCCCACATCTTCCCTAAATACAGTTTCTAGTAGATTGTAGCTTATATCTCAGAGTAATGGATTATCATCATAACTTTATAGCTGAAAAAGAAGCCAGAGCAAAGCAAACGTACATTGTTCTCCAAATAGACTGGAGAAAGAGACTCCAGACAAGCTTTCATTAGAAAATTTTCAAATAAAATAATGGTTGGTTGGTTGTTTTTTTTTCTGAGTTAGCCAGCTTTCCCAAAATTAGAAATTAACTTAAAACATAACACTAGCTTATTTTATCTGTCTATACATCCTACACTTCCATGATGCTTTTGCTTGGAGTACTGTAAGCCAATTAAGGATCTGTGCCCCCAAACTTAAATAAAACCCCAGACAAAGGTTCTTAAAATTTCAGCGTTAGTTTCTACTTCATGGTTTAACCCAGAGTCGTTTTCTGCTTGAAGAATTCTCTAGAGTCTGAAAACATCCTGAAGAGAAACATAGTGTTGTCTACAGATAGCTTTCACTTTTTCTGTGTAAATCTTTACGGTCAGTTGTGAAGGTGGGAGTAGCACCCACTAAAATTTTCTGGGCCCAGAGGGACAGAAATGAGCAAGATACAAGATACACTAATTTCCCCCCTCATCTTTGTTTTTTCTTTTCACCTTCTCATCTACTGTTTTATTCCTTACCAACTCTTTTAAAGAATATTTGTCAATTTACATCATTGTTACAGACTTTTTAAAAATGCAGAAATGGGGAAAACAAAACCAGTTTGATGATAACTTACTGAATGGATGAGCTCCACTGAGAATGTTGTCACATTCAACGAGATGCAAATGAACAAGATCCCAGGTGATGCACACACGGAGTATCATTCCCATTTCAAGTGTTATTGAACAACTCCTCCTCCCCCTTTTGAACTCATTAATTCTGGTTTTCCCAATATGACCAGGCTGTCCAGATTCAGTTGGCGTGTTCACCTCATGACAGTCTGGCTACATTATCAGCAAAAAATATCAACAGGGCACTTTTCCTAGCACCAATAATTAAAATGCTTGTGTCTGCCAAGACTGAAATAAGTCCTAGTAAATTCCAGCTTCTGGCATTTCTGAAAAAGGTTACCAGGGGCTTTTAATTCTCTTAACAAAAATGTAAAACAATAACAGACCCAGACAAAATTCCAGTTACCTTTTGGCTTGTAACATGGTATTGGCACGATGCACTCCTCTTTTATGTGTAGTTTAAGTTGTGGATTACAGCCCCCGACGTGCTGCCCGCGGTGGTCGATACACAGCACTACTCGGTAACGCAAGCCTCGGCCACAGGTCACTGTGCACTGCAGGAGACAACGC
The DNA here is from genome assembly GCA_013400615.1 of Syrrhaptes paradoxus. Lineage (NCBI taxonomy): Eukaryota > Metazoa > Chordata > Aves > Pterocliformes > Pteroclidae > Syrrhaptes > Syrrhaptes paradoxus. The sequence goes on from VZTO01025927.1 coordinate 47,900, forward strand.
AACCGTCTCAGGCAGTTTCTTTTTTATTACATTTACAAATACTGTTAAAAAGCAAGTTAGAAGTACTGATGATGTGTTCACTGAAGTTTTTCCACAATCAGAGACATATGAATTCATCCCTGCATTGCTGGGTGAATACAGAAAAGGTTGATGCTGGAAAAAATGTCTAAGTTTTGGGAACGCAAGTGCTTTCTTGGGGTTCTGTAAAGCTTATCTGATTGGCAACAGGCTGAAACAGAAGTGGCCCTGTACTGAGAATATTCTCTCTCAGGGTCACATTCAGTTATAGCTGGGTCAGACGTGCTGCAGGAACAGTTTCTTCGCTATACGTCAGTGACGTCATTTGGATGAACTAAGGAATTATCCAAGTGTTGAGCTATCTGACACTATCAGATAACCACAGCCCCGATAAGTTGGATTCATGTTCTTGCTACTCTAAGGAAAGGTAAGAATGCTGGAAAATCACTCACCCTTGCAGATATGTCAGCCCCTAGACAGACATGCCTTTTGCTATTAGATGCAGTGAAATCTTACATTTATCAAGAGCTGAGAGACAAATGACCTGATTGCAAAGGGGTCTGACCCCTAACTCTAATTTCTCCTCCATGTAAAGCAGGAATTCAATGCATTTTTCTCCACACAGACATGTTAACATTTTGATTATCAGGACAAATTACTTAGCACAAACTTCTCCTAGTAAGTACTACGAATTTCACTTGCAGGGCTGTATTTTTCTGGTAGCCCTGTGCTCACAAATACACGGTAACACAAGAGTAGAGTCTTTCTTTAGAAAACAAAACAAAAAAAAAGTTAAAATTACTTCTCAACTTACTTGAGACCATTCCATTGCCACCCATTTAGGACAATCAAACAGATTGCAGGTTTGAATGACTTTGGGTTTGGGGGCATACATGCATTTCCATTCTTCCACTTGCAGTATCTCTCCATGTATGGTCTCCTCCACACACACAAAACTTCTCCTCTGAATACCACCTCCACAGGAAACTGAACATGCAGTCCAAGGGTTATGTTCCCACCTAGAAAAAGAACTCACACATATTAAAAATTAGGATATTTTTTATTCCACTAATCTCTATTAAAAGTGCAAATTACTGAACCGAACTTCAGTGTCATTAAAACCCACTGACAGTTTATTGCTGGATTCTTACTACACACTGAATATAAATACATTTAATTACAAAGCTATCTTACATTACTCCAGGCCTAAATTCCTGTGCAAAAATAGAAGAAAAATAGAACCATAAATTTAAGTACATTTCTCAGAATGACTGAAAATCTAGTTCTTATACACGTGTTAAAGACCTTGTATACTCAGATAGACGGAGTTTGATTACTGGAATGACTTTACTTGCAAATAGCCTAAATCACCTAAACAAAATATCTTTCAAAGGTAACTTATATTGTCACATACACTCCTGTTACCATTGTCAGAGACCAAGAAGCACATGTACTTGCGATTATATGAAATCCAAAAACAAAGACAGATCTGGTTGTGCTTACTGAGGGTGTTATTACCCACAGTAGCTCATCACTGTTCGCATCATGCAGACTACCCTTAAAAACTCTGTTCATGAAAGAATTTTTATGAGAACTCTAATACTTGCTTTGGGCAAGCCCAGCTATTTCATTTCAAACCGTCTTCATCCATAAGGACTGTGAACAAATTAAATAATGACAGGTACCATTTGGCTGGTCATCACCGCAGTTCTGCAAGAGTTTTCCACCCTCATTAAAATGCCATTGAATGAGTTTGTATTCACATTTTCCAACTAGCTTCAAGCAAAATTCAGCTGGCTCATCCATTTCAGCTGCTTTGGCTAACCTAGCTGATTTCTCCTGAAGCAGGGAGATACACAGATTAAGAAAAACTCACACAGCTGTCAACCAGCAGAACGTGGAATAGAAGCCTCCAAAACAGGGATGACAAACAACCTGCTGGGAGGGAATGTCTTCAGAAGTCCATCTATCCATGATCTTGGACCTAACTATAATAAAGATGGAAATTGCTCCACCATCTGAAGACATACATGGAGATTTTTAGGTTACAAACTCTGTTAAATTTATCTCTTGTTCTTAGCATGAATTTACATTTAAGCAACCACTTCTCAACAAAACCTAACCTCAATAATGTGCTGCTCCTGCCGTATTTAAAGATAACAGGTTTCTATCATAGCATTTGTCTTCAGGTTCCACTATAAGCCCCACACAACCTTTCCTCACCCTTCACCTCCTGTCTCTTGCTTTCTTTCCACCACCCACCCAAATCAAAGGTAAGCCCTGGGAAATGATTGAGTTTTGCAGCACATCTTATGGTTCATCAATGTCTTGTTAGTTTAAAAAATTATTGCTTTTAGAGCTGCAGGGGCTCAGAAAGGATCATAAAAAAATTCTATCCATCATGAACAATGGACTCAGCAAGTACTACAATATCTCACCAAAATCAATTCATCAAGAGTAACTTAGCTATCGTAAAGGAAATCAATCTCAGAGTAGATGAAGCAAAGCCTAAAAATCAAAGGTAAAGTTAAGTAATTACTACCCACTTTTTGTGATACAGCAGGTAAATCAAGGACACTTCCTATTTTAAGCAATTCATTAGAGTGCCTACAAAAACATATTAATCATGCTTAAGCTCAACAGGAGAATGAGTATGAAACACACAGCAAGCCATAGAAGATCAACCACAGTGTATATACTCATCAAAAGAACTCAGAATAAAGCTATATGCCCAGATACTCGTATGGTATCACAAGTGCAAAATATATTTGAAGAGCAACAGCTACACTTTTCTTTGACTCAAACTAATGGCAAGCGCTAATTCATTTTCTTACAAAAAAAAGGCAGGAACTAAAGAGCAATTAACTGTTCAATGAATTAGCAGCTCATGGGTTTATATATTTAAGGCTCACTGTGCTATACGTAATACTAGCCTCACAAGTGTTTATAGCATAAAGTTTTATAGTTGTTTTTCTTTATCTCATCAGTTTCGAACACACTCCAGATCCCATACTCCCATAAGCATTTTCAAGATGGAGTGAGGTCCATGGCTACTGGGGAAAAGGGGGGTCTTGGGCAAGCAGTCAAGGAGATACTTTCCAGAACCCACAGCTGTCAAGGGATCCTCAGCAGTCCAACAAGTCTGAAATAAATGGAGGCATTCCAAAAGCTTTAAAAGAAAATTTTCATCCTGGGAAATTTTTCTATTTATTTCAAAAGAATTCTCCATCTGTAAAAATATTTCAGTGGGGCATTTACAGCTCCAGCCACAGGAGAACTCTTTCAAGATCTTGCGGTGCGCACCATGACTTTCCCACAACTTCCTCGTGTGAATGGGAAGGTAGCGGTAAACGCCGCAGGACTGCAAAGCAGCCCTCCGCATGGCCCTCATGTTGTGTAGGAGGTGTGATGTGTGACTGCTGGTCAAGGCGAAGGGGTCTGTACAGCTTTGCTCAAGCATATCTACAGCACTTGGGTTTTCTGCCTGCTTTGCAAGAACGGTCTTGGGTTAGCACATACGAAACAGGTAAGAGAAAAAAAAGCAAAAAGAAAAGGTGAAGAAGCCCTGGCACAGACTAATGCATTGCAGTTATTTAACAGGCAACAGCCCAGAGAAAATACATCCTGACACACTGGGGCAAGACCTGCATCCACACTGGACCAGATTAACCTCACAACACAAGTATACAAAGTGGCTGTTTCAGCTGCTGTTTTCTTGCAGAAATTCCAGCACAAAAATGTGCTTTTACACCTCCACTGTGCTTCTTTACACACCCTCCCAGTGAAACAGCCTGTTTCCTCTCTCCTTCCTACTGGCACCAACTCCAAGCCCTGCTTGGCTGACTGCTATCTTACAGTTCTTTCTCCTGTACATCACCCAGGAAGACCATGATATCTTCTGACAGGACACACTGAGGTGTCGAAATGAGGTGGGGCTCTGTCTGTAGTTCTCAGTGTTTGAAATAAGAGAACCTGCCCACAGCTTTATCGCAGATATAATCTATCTCACCACAGAGTCATGCAAACGTGCTGAGCACAGTAAAGCACAGAAAAGGGGATTAAATTTCTCTTCCAACTGGTCTCCAAGCCCCGAGCAGTTCAGAAGATGAAATACTCATGTAAATAAATTGTGCTGAGTTCCAGAGGAGATCTGAAGTACAAAGGAATTGGCAGAAGAAATGGAAGGGGAGAGACAAAGAATATAATTATGGAACTTTACTGTATAAAGCTGTAGAGGAAAAAAAATCTCAGCCTATGTACGAAAGCCAAAGTACATTACAGGACAGCAGATCCACAACAAGCGTAAATTGCTACAGAAATAAACTATGACATTTATATCAGCTGTAATCAGTAGCTCCACTGAGCTGTGCAAGTCTATGATTTCATTCTTATTACTTCATATCTTTACCTCTTTAGAAAAATACACATTATTCATTTCATGACATAATAAAGCAGAGGTTCAACTCAGATAAATATGCATCTAACTCCATCAGCCATAATTCTTTACATTAACAGTAAATCTGGCTCAATGCTTTTTAGTCCTAATATCCTTTAAAAACTTTTAAGTGTGACAGAGAAGTTTTACATTCTTGTGATTGATGCAGGTTAAAAAAAAAAGGCAATAATCTGTACTCCAATTACTTAATTTTAGGCAATAGATATTAAGACAACTCAGTATCTTTAAAGTGACATGTCAGCCTGGATGTCAATAGAGAGTAGGTTTAAAGAAGAGTAGAAGAATAAGACATCTCAAGGGAAAAATAATTTTATAATCCTGTAACATAAGGAAACCTGTTCTATAAATGACTGTATAAATTGCTTACATCTTTAAAATAAAGACATTTCAGGACAAGAATTCATACATGCATTTTAAAGGAGATGGTCTTCTCAGCACTAGAGCAGGAGAAATCCTAGCAGGCCAACTCTTTATTCTAAGGTCTTCCACATTGATATTTTCAAGAAGAGCATGTTATCCTTAAGATAATCATTCAGAACACATTGAAATAAATCATAAGCTTCAAAAACGTGTACAGGATTGTTATAAACTTGTTCTCGTATAGCAAAAAAATCAGATCTTAGTACTCAAATAGTGTATCTGCACTGAAAATCATGCTAATGCTGACACATATGCTATCCTGATCATACATACCGAGGAAGTGGCTGGAAGTGATCATAGGGCATGATTTCTTTAAATCCATCACTGTCAACAAAACAAATATTGCATCATTATTTCTCCTAGCCAAGACTGTGCATCAAGTACATACTTCTAAGTGATCATGCTTAAAGTAAGCAATTCCCAATGTGAAATGAGGGAATCTTACATTCATGACACATTACCTTCGTGGAAGACAATGGACTCGTATAATCTTACCTCTTCTGCAGGGAGAGAGACCTACTCACCATACAGTTTTTCAACTTCATACCATCCAAAAAAAAAAAAAAATGAGCAAGGCTTTGACAGAGAAATTCATTATCAGTTATCCTTTAGGTCTGCGTTACATTATAAACAAGAAAATTGTTACATGCTTACATCTGTAACAAAGACCACTGAGGAACACGAGTCACAGTGAAATAAATGCATCACAGGATTAATCCTAGATAGGTCCTGAACAGTGCCTAGGTCTCTTCTAGAGCTGTTTCTTTGAACTGCACAGCATAGAGCAGGCATAAAGCCTTACTTACAATACTACAAAATATGGTATTCCATCCAGTAGTACTTCCCTTTTTCTGTCTAAACTAAATTTGCAAGGAAAAAGCTAATTACGCCCTTTCTTTCCTTAATTTTCCCATTCCAGCTTTGCAACACTTGGCACCCATTGCCATTAAGCATTACTGCCATTAAACACACAGTGATCAACTGTCCAGAAAAAAAAAAAATGGAAAGTCTGCACATCTATAACTGTTAAAGGTCACTATCAACTATTATGTTCAACAGGAACGAAAGGAAATGGACAGTTTAACTATAGGAAATGAAATCCATTGAGAGTGTTTCCTTTTCTTCTTGCATATAACTCCAGCTCGGCCAGCTGGCATATAAATGTGAGGTTCTGGGACTTGATACTGTGATGTTATTTTAAGATTCTTTAGCACAGCCAGGAAACCTCACCAGACAATCCAAAAGTTAGTTTGAAATACTGTAGTGCAATTCAATACAATTTATGTATACTATGGCCTTTACAATTTGGCAGTAATAGTCTGTGGTATTTGTACCACAAGTATATTTCCTTTGAATTATTATTTTTTTAAAATTCTTAATGTAAAAAAACAAACAAACCCCTCAAACTTTAATAATTAAGTGTAAACTCCACAGTACAAATGAAGAATGAAACTTTTAAAATAGGCAGATGAATAAACCAAGTTAAACCATGTGCAAAACTTGTATGTTGAGAACTGGAACTACTGTCTGTCTAAGGAGAAATCCTGAATGGCAACATCAATAAATCCAAAAGCAGGCAGAGAATCTGTCCTCCTCACTACTTCACAAAGTCCTCATACTAGTGCTGTACCACTCAGCAAAAGACATAAAACAGAATTAGCCCTTGAAGAGACTAACTGATATTAGTCGAGTGGAAGTTGTCCTTGCCCATGGCAGGGGGGTTGGAACTAGATGATCTTTAAGGTCCCTTCAAACCCAAACCATCTTAGGATTCTAGGATATTTACAATATCTCTGTATAAAGCAGTCTCCTATTCTACAACATTGAAGAAGTGCCACAAATCTACTGGCAGTGGTGCCAGACATCAGCTATTAATGTGTGTGATAATCAACCAAAACTAAGTAGCCCTAAAGATGAAAAGAACTGAAATTAAGTAAATACAATTGCTTGTACCTTAGTAACTGACTATACCACACACTTAAATTTGTCATACACACCTAGAAGGGCAGGGATCCATGTTGCATTCTTTTAGCTTGGGCTTTGGTTTCTTATTTTCTGGATAGTAATGACAATAGTGGTCAGGAACAACACGCTTCAGACGAATATCCATGCATTCAGCTGAATTAAGCTGATAACCTAACACAGAAGGCAAAGGTAAACTTTGGTGATGCTGATAAATTAAAGCAGCTTTATTCCCTCCCTACCCCCGTAATAATGGATTGTCCATTGAATTAATTTCCTGTGGTACTCTTCTTTGGTTTGCTTTTAAACAAGGAAACACTGCACAAGAGCATGCAGGACCAGATCTCCATTTACAGCAAGTCAGCATAACAATTATGCTAACCTGTCTTAACACTAGATGAGGCTCTGGCATATTATTCTAAGAATATTCTAAGTGTAAGAGTAAAAGCATACATCTTTTTATGTGATGCGTGGATACATGTACTGCAGCAGCTCACCTGCCACAGAGGCAACCCTACAAAGTCATACGATTCTTCTACATGTTCCACAATTTATAACTGCCCTCCCCAAGGAGGAGTTACCATGTATTTTAAAGAGCTATATTACAGTCATGCATGCTAAAAAAAAATAAATACTGAAAACATAAAGCCAGAGGAACTGAAGATGGGATCCAAAAACATTGTGAAGTTAAACTGTACAAAACCAAGAAATAGTTTCAAGAACATTCCTAGTTGAAGAGCCAAGAAAAGAAAACTTGAAGTTATTACTTGGTGAAAAAAAAAATAAGAAATCTGTGTAGAGACTGGTTACAAGAAGGGATCTGAGTTTTACAAACCACTAGGTTGCTTTTTTGGCTAAGGCAAGAAGATTCATTCAAAAAATCTGACTTGGACTTAAACTGAGGAGAGGAGGAGGATGTTCTGGTATGTGCAAAGAAAAAAAAGTTTGAAACCACAAGAATTAAAATCCAAATAGAGTCAATAAACTAACAGGACAAGTCCCAGTGTCTACTGAAAATACTAAGCATCATGTATCAATGGCTTCACTCGTGTGTCTCCTGGCTGATTCAAACTGTCATCATGCATGAGAGTGATAACCAGAGAGAGCTAAGCAGTTCCAGTGCTCAAGCCATCTATGCTCCAGTTCTTGTAAGTACTGAAAGGACCCAGAAGATACGCCACTTGCAAGCAAGATAAACACAATTTTTAACATTCTTGCTCATTTAAGCTTGGCTGTGCTTTCTGAGATGCCCATCACACTCCCCCCTCCCAAACACGGAGATTACAGAATTAAATGTAAAGGAAACACCCAAGTGAGGAATGGTGGTGCACCGATTCCAAGTCTCTGTTGTGAGGAACCTTTTCTTTTACTGCCAGTAAAAGACGACAAACAGGCAAGCTAGATGCTAAATCCGTTTTAAGATAACAGGTTAAAGCCAGGCAGCTGCAACACAACTTCCCTGCATGCTTCCATAGTACATTGTTTTTAACACTACTACTTTAATGGGTAAGCAGGAGCTTAATTTCTGTGTTTCTTCAGTTACTGGCCTCTCTCAGGACTGCTGTCAAGAGCATCAAGCTCTGTTGACAAAGGTACCAGTTTCATATTATAGACATGCAGCTACAAAGTAAGACATTGAAAACACTGGCTCATTTCAGAGACTGACATGTCTCTATAACTGTCAAACCATAACAGCAGTCTGAATAAGGCTGGATTTGAGACAATAACTTTGATGGTAAGTGTGTCCCTTGAGCTATCCTGTGTTTACATGCAGTCCTCAAAAACAACTGTGATGCTTTATACCTCTTCCCTTGTCAGATAGGTTCGGGAAAAATTCATAAATGCACTGTGATGGAATCATCAGAGGATATGTATTGCCACTCACAGTCCCAGCAAGGATCACACTTCATGAGGCCAAGTGCCTTATAAGATACAGTAGTTTCCTGTGGGACTGCATATTACACCATACATTGTCTGCATTTCAGATTAAAGTGAGGTGCAAGTGCCAAAATGGATGGTCCATCAAATAATCCCCAGACTCTGCTCGTGATTTAAACATCTTTAACTGTTTTTACTCATGTCCCAAGTAACTATTTAAATCATATTTGTACTCTTCAAGAAAATCACTACACCAGTATCACTAGTATCCCAGTCTGTTTCTCAGGTGACCTGGTAACGCTGGCTGAATGGAAACAGCTATCTACAATGTCAAACATTCCTCCTGCCATGAGGCCATGCTTTTTGCAGAATGTGACATGACAGGCACTGGGCTGGATGAGCAGCAGCAGAACTGAGCTGCACTTTGTCTAACCATTGTATAAACCCCAGTGTTTAACGCAGGAGTATACACAACAGCACGCTGCCTGCTGCTCTAACTACCATCAGGATTAGGTGTCTAGGATCAGACAGCCACAGGTATTGATAGCAGCTGTTCCTTAAATTCTGTTTACCTCTTCTGCTTTCTTTCAACTAATTTCTAAACTGTGCGTTCTAAAACTCTCCCTTCACGTCTACTACTGTGGCCAGAAATATCTGCCTGAACACACTATTCTCTCATACCAGAAGCACTTCTGAAACAGTTTTTCCTATACCAAGCGCTCTATATAGTTATAAAGCAATAGATTTATCAGGACAAGCTCAAAGAAACTCACAAAACAGATAGACTCAATACACAGAAAAATAACTCATGGCTATCCTTATTTTAAAATCTCATTGTAGTTCTTTGCTTACTTTACCAAAATATCATTTATGAATTGTTATTTTCCACTTTGAATGTCATAATGTTATTTCTTAGGCCAAGTTCTTACTTGAACAATCCACTAATACAAGATATAAAAAATAGGCTTGTACTAACTCAACCAACATACCTGCTACTGTTATGTATTTTTCTGAAGAACCACCAGTAGGCAAACACAAACATTTAGTCAATCAAAATGCAGAATGAGGGCTGTAAGTCATCCACTTTTCATCTTGTAAACATTCTTGAAGAATTGCCATTACTTACCTCCTCCACACGTCACTGTGCAGGGGAAGAACTCTGTTTGTCTCCATTGGTGACTGATGGGTTGATAGAAAAAGAACTGAACCACACTCTCTTTTGATCCAGAGTACCTGGTCTGAAGAAATTTCCATTACAACACATGTGTATACTCTACTCCACTGTTCATGTGATTTCAAAACACAATCCATATATAACAGTGCAGAGAGTAATACAACAGGCATAAAAATTCCAGAAACCCTAGAGTAACGATTAAATTTAAGTTTCCAATAATCACACACTCCTATGTTGCTTTGTTTTCTAAATTATTCAAGGTACTAACTTGACTATTTAATTATCAATCCTTGGCTGACAAAGTTCCTAACTATATTCTGCCTCATACTTTTACTAGCAAAATTTTAAAAATTTGCTGGAGAGGGAAGTCAATAATTGACCTAAGCACACTAGTTCATAGTGAGGCAAGTCTGACTGCACATGTGATATCGAAGATGCAAAATAAACACTACTGAAAGTCTATTTCTACAATATGACAGATAAAGCCAGTGTTGTGATAACGCCAAAAACACCTGTCATTTCCAATGGAAAACTGTATGACTACCTTCCTTTGGCAGTCAAATATTGATCTGTTTCTACATATAAATATCTGCATGTATGATGCAAACCATTGGTATTTGGTCGAGTAGAAAAGAAATTTAAAAGGATTAGAAATGGTCAGTAGCTGGACTAGCAATGTCTAAGGGAGATTCTAGGGTGCTGCTGGAAGCAATGCTCAGATTCAGTAGGTGGCAGCCTTCAGTTGGATTAACACCAATCCACTGCACAGGATCATGCTGTTATTCTTTCAGCAACATTTAAAACAGAAGTCCTGGCCATTTTTACCATTAAAGATCCTGTGATTCTTTCCACCACAGCAAAGACATTAACCTTGTAATATTTGAATTGGTTTGGATACACTTAGTATAAATTATCTCTGGACTTTAATTAGGATTCTTTATTTTCTAGATAAAAGTTTTTGTTGTATTGCTACAACCTCATGGACAGCCACCTATTCTGTTGCATATACTTGCAATATCTTAGTAGATTTGTACATATACACATCCCACCTTGATAATGAAATCTGCTCCAAGAGGTCCCTGGATCTTTATGACTTCCCTATCTGTACCCTTCTGAAATTCAACAGTTGTGTTTTCTATGGTAAACGTTCCAGGAGCACTGAAACTGTGCTCTCCCTTGTCTCCTTGTAGTGTCTTTGACTCTATAACTAGAGAAGAAACATGCAATTAGTAAATTTAAACAGGAATTTTCTTTTTCTTTTCAAGGAAGTCAAAGTAATGTTTACAACTTTGCAAGTAGCAGCAGTATATGTATATTAAAAAAAACCCACACAGAATATCTGTGAGAATATTAGCTGCTTCGGATGCTAGGCTAATACATAATTGCATGACATGCCAGCACAGGAATATCTGCCTGAACACACTATTCTCTCATACCAGAAGCACTTCCGAAACAGTTTTTCCTATACCAAGTGCTCTAAATAGTTATAAAGCAATAGATTTAGCAGGACAAGCTGAAAGGAACTTACAAAACAGATAGACTCAATACACAGAAAAATAACTCATATTTCCATGCAACTCAAAAGCCTAGCACTGTCAGCAGTCAGTCTCCAGAGAAGCCTGAATCATGACAAACTCACCAAACACTCACCTCAATACTTCTATCACTCTACCCATTCCAGAGGTCATTAACTCAACGTTTAATATTTCCCATGTGAGCCAAAAGCACGGTCAGGAGGTGGGTAGCTGCAGCAGTGCCTGAGGGATGGCCCTTTCACAGAACAGGTGGTGATGAAAACCCTTTCTGAGCTGGTCTGCATTCCTTGGAAACCGATTAAGCTAACAGCCCACAACCTCCACAGACAGATGAAGCATTTTAGAATTGAGTCACTTCCAGCAAACTGACTGAACTATAAGTGGACAAAGCTAAAGGAAGATATTCACGATGAAGGTAGAATTTTGGGCACTGCATAATAGAGCGTATAGGCACAGCAAGACACACGACTTGAAGTACACCAGTCTGGTTACAATCTACCAGGGCACTGCATGGGAAAGGCATGAATCTCAGATGAGCTCAAGGCTAGCTAAAAGGAACCTTTTGACGAGCTATAAATACCCTCTTCCTCCAACTACTTTACCTTTTTTGGTACTTGAAACAGAGTTACCTAATTCAGACTAGATAATTTAGGTTAAGAGCATCTGTTTTTACCTGCACTGAAAATACACTCCGAATGCTGCAGCCCATCATTACTGTTTTCTTCCTTAAAATCTTTTAAAAGACAAATGTATTCTGGTGCATGCCCAACAAAGAAAGTGAAAACATTCTAGAAGAAATTAACTTCCTTGAAAAGGTACCAACATTATCCCAAGTTTCTAAGCATCAGGTTCCACTGTGCTCATAGGTATAACCAAGATCATATACATTGCTGGAAGGAAGTTTAAGGAAGGATATGTTTCTGGGAAACAACTTTACATTGATTGTAGGGCAAGAATCTAGTGGTGAATCAAATATACTTTGTCAAAGAGGAAAAATAAATCTCTGGGAATCAAAGTGCCCCGTTGTCCAACACATTTCCATTAGGAACAAAGAGATATAAACAAATCACAGGAAAAGCAACAAATATTTAGACACATTTTTGTCACTTTTATGGAAGTTTTCTTTCTTGATTGCATTACGAAATAACGTTTTAAATATCCAGAACTCAACATTCTTGGATTAAGCTTCTGCAAGCCTTGACCCCAAACTTACACTACTTAACAGTAAGTATTAATGCATGGTGTCTGTTATTCTGTCATTTTGTTGAATAAGAGTCAAATCAGCAAATCTCAAGTACTTCCAATTCCACACAAAGTCAGTAGGATCCTCAGGAGTACAGGACCCCTTCAAAACTAGCATTTCATATTGCAAAGCAAGACATCTGGCTGTTGGAAAAAAGATGTTAAAGATGTTATTTTGGTGCCCTGAGCTGCATTACTTTACAGTCTTTATGCTGATTTTCTTAATAAAATATAGTTTTTATGTTTTTTTAAGTACAAACCAAGAATATTGTTCAGTAACCAACATCTCTCTCACCGAGAGCTGACACACATTTATGTTCAAGCTACACTGGACTTGAATCCAAAGCATGTGTTTAATTGCAAGGTCAAGCTACAGAGAGGTGGCCTGTGTCTCTGGAGGTCGTGTCAGTGAAGCTTAGAACAGCTGCTCGGATTTTCCCTGGAGTGCATCACGGAGGGAGATCAAGAGCTATTCCCCAGCACAATGGATAACCTCTGATGCAATATATTCCTGCTTGGTAGTATCTAGCATCTAGCATATCACAGGTTTCTAAAACAGAGCGGAATCAAGCGTTTAATGTATGTTACACATATGTAACATGATAATTCTTACTAGGGAGCAGTTCTCAAAAAAACTACTTTATTGATTTCAGAGCAGTAACTGGGAACAAAATTTTCACCAACTGGCAAGGTTTAGAAAAGCATTCAGCAGACATTTTTTCCTTCTGCAGGGTCCTGTGATCCTGCAGAGATGGGAAGTTTGACTTCAGGAGTGAGCTTCACCATCCTAAGTTGGGGAAACATTTCCTTGAGAGGTCTTTAGGACTCCAGATGCGCAGAGTCATAAGGACAGGGAATTCTTGAGTGCTCACCTGTTTCTTTGCCTAACAAGACAACCGCTGGTGCCGAAGACCTACAGCTGTCTGTCCTTTTGTTACTTTCCTTGCCTTGATAAAAAGAATGTTTTCCCCAAGGAAGAGTCTTGCCCAGCTGTGGATGGAAGACCCACCTCAAAAGCCTCTTTAGCGGCAGGCAGAAGTAGGGCAGCATGGAATGGGGAACCCTGGGGAGATACCTCGCTGTGTAGAGAGATGCATGGGAGAATTCCCAGGGAAATAGCTCCTGCTCCCACTGCAGGAAGGAGGAAATCATGTTATTACCCAACAGCTTTTTCTTTTCCCTGTGATTCATTTGTAGATAGCACTATCCAGGGGCCCAAAATAAAACACACATTCTTTTCAAAATGCCAAAATTCAATTGTCTTCCTCTTAGCATCTGTCAAAAGACAAAGCAGTGCACAGACATATAGCTAAATACTGCCAAGTAATGCAAATCACTGCAAGCGGAGAAGAAATGGACAAAAAGGGAAAAAAGAGCTTCAGTTCCTTTAGTGAAGTTGAGCCTCCCTAAGTTCATGAACTCAGTTATCTAGCATTAGCCACTTGTAAAAATATTAGCTTCTGGTTTTCCTGTTTCTTCTTCTGGAGGATTAATTTCAGTGAACTTTCAGTATTTCTTTTGATTCTAATGCTCTTAAAACAACTGTTAGAAAAGCCATAATATAGTCCAAATTGAAAACAAAACCAACACAATGAAATATTTTATTCATAACCACTTTTTGTACTAATTATTTGGTTATTTTCCAACAAATCATTCAACATACCCAAGCAGAAAGAAGTACAATGGGGATCTATTTGTAAAGAACCCAAAGTAACACCTTTGCTCTCTGATGAATCTGTTGCCTGTCTTAAAGTGTCTATACACACAAACAAAATACTTATTCTTACCAGCTACAAAGAAATGCAATCTTTCCTAAAACACTAAGCTGCTGACTGTAAAACAACGTTCAGAGCATTTGTTTGTTTCAAAACTGTTATGCGCTACAACTCCAACCAGATTTCATTTTTTGATTAATCCAGCAGCTGTGTTTCCCTGGAACAAGAGCAGATCGTAAAGCTCAGGATGAAGCACAGAAGAACAGAAGATAAAGGGAAAAGTGCCAGACACTCCATAGTGCTCTTCGAGCGCTCGCTATTGCTGCTGACTTTACTTGAAGAGCAAATATCTCCTGGCAACAGGAAGCAGTATAAAATTTTGCAGCAGGTAGTCCCTGCTCCACCTGTTCAGTTCAACTCCTTACAAGCCAGGAAGAATGTCCCTGACAAAGGGAACCTGTATTTATAGGCGACTGTTGTTTAAATTCTGCCTTCAATTATACCAGCACACCCACACAGAAGTCAATGAAGCTGCAGACCAGTGATCACTTGGTATTTTCTGTTAAGTGACAAACACCCACAAACATATGTACAGTCAGAAAGGTGAACAAGCACAGTGTCCCAAAGGACACTGGTTCTTCAAGATCTGGCTATGAAGCCAGAAGCAATCTCCATCTCCCCGCAACAGCTCTCACTTGTTTTTCACCTCTGTCATTTTAAATATTTTAGGTAAAAAATGTCTAAATCCTCACAGATTTGCAAACAGATGTGCTAGGGGAAGTGGTTAAAGCAACATTTCACCATTCTCGTCCAGCTAGAGCACTAGCTAATGAAGGTAATGCCAAGCCACAGCTTCTTTACGGAACCACCCTGGGTAGGAAGCCAGGAGCACTCTGTACTTAGTTACCGAGTTGCTGCTGCATTCCTCAGGAGCTTTCCAGAAATCCCCCAGGAGCCACTGAATCTAGTACTTTTTCCTCATACGAAGCTGAAACAACAACTTCCTTCTGCAGAACTACTTAAGAAAGACCAGGAGTCCTGACCTGAACTGGTCAGAATCATTCCTTCATACATCCCTTGCAACAGTTTCACATGCCTATTTATTTCAATGTAAGAGTCAGACTAAGTCTTCCACTTCTACTAATAAAAAAATACTCGAAATGTTAAATTAATGGTTTATTTCATTGCTTGGTATGGCAGTCCCACTTACCATTGAAATGATTAGTTCTTTATGCACAGTAAGCCTATGGGGAAAGAAATTACCATAGATACTACCATCAGCCTTATAGAAAACATTAGGAAACAAACATCTAACAACAGCAAGCTGTTTCTCATAGATGGTACGTAACGACCAAAAGTATTACAAAGAAACAGGACTCGTGTGGTTTATTTTATGTATTTTGTTTACCTTACCTCATTTTTCCTAGACTACTTTTGCTTAAACACTGCTCACTGACCAAGTGTGACTGCAACTGGACTATTTACACTCTCTCTATTACACTTAGCACTATTTCCACTACAGACTCTTCAACAGAAATCTGGCACTGGGTTGTATGTGTGCTTTCAATCCCACATATAACACTTGGAAAGCAATTTTGATGTGATTGCTTGCATGTACTTTAATAGTGTACTGTATTTTAGATATCTTACATGAGAATTACTTGTTTTAAATGAATTTAGAAACCACCAGTGTGTAAGCTGTTTCTTTTGTTTTATCTCCAGGATGGATATTAAAGATGGGAAGAGGAATCAAGGCCATGATCTTATCCATATTCCCAAAGTTTGGATGAGTTTACATACAAGGTTCCATTTTTATCTTCTGCTTATGAATAAATACATAAAACAGCTCCATCATACCAAGGTGTGCTGGTCCTTTTAGGGTAATTCTCACACTGCGACTCCCATGTGGTACAGCAATCACGGTTTCTTCCCCTAGGAAAATTAAAGAACTGTTTTAGAAGTTATCTTGCATCAGGGAATTTGCACATCACGTAACTAGACTGAAAACTGTCAAATGTGTCTAAGAAAATATTTAACAGGTTTCACAATTTTTCTATTAAAAATAATCATGTTATGTCATTAAGTACAGTATACTGAGTCTGTTTGCTATACTATGAAACTATTAGGACCTACAAATGGACTTGTAAATCTTTCTTGCTATTGGAAAATTATTTTCTATTAATAAAAACAACTGAAATGTCAGTAGTGTATTAGGAACATATTTACACTCTGTTGTCCTAGTCTTATTTCCTAATCACTGAATTGACATAGGGAATCTGCTAAGTAGTACTTCCCCCTTACAAAAATCTGCAGCTGTTCAGTTTCATTTTGCCCACACCTCATTTCCTGCTGCAGGTCACAACTTTAATAAGTGGCAGGACTTACAGGAAATAAATCATCTACTTAACACTAACCCTTAACCAATTACAGACCAGTTAAGAGCAAATATATATTAGCTATAATGTAATGTTACAACAGAGTGTCTGCATCTAACTTACCATATAAGATCATTCCTTCCAGTAAGAGCCTGAATTTAAAATTAACTATAAACAAAACCAGCCCTGAAAGGACTTGTCAATACAAAACAGCTCTTGGCTGCCTGAATGGCCTCTTCACATATAAATGTAAAACACACTTACTTCAGTGCATTTTACAAAGGCAGAAAGTTATTACTTTCCATTTCAAATGTAGGAAATCTGCGATTTGCCCAAGCAAACTGAGTTAACACTCAAATCAGTAGACCAGAGCCTTTCATGACAGCAAGAGCAGTGCTCTCAGAAAGGACATGCACAGTGCAAAAAGACAAGAAAAATGTCCCAGCAACAGAGTACCAAGGTGCTTTCTCCCATTTCCATCACAGCCCAGCTGCAAACACAGGCCCACTGCAGGCACACCCCGCAGAGGGGGCTCTGTTCAGTGCTGGCAGTAACACATAGCCAGGGGCTGGTGTAGAGGAAGTTCATTTTTGCAAATTTGAAAAGTAATGTGAGTTGAAGGTCAGTGATACGTTGGCTCCAGAACTACACATACAATATTTACAGGAAGAATATTTGAGTTTAGTTTTAAATAAAAAATAGTTGAAGAATGTTTCTTTCCACTTTAAACCGGACCCTTTTATAGTAGATGCTAAATTATCAGCTTCTGGTTTACATCTCCTTAGCATAAGTATGAAATCCTGCCAAATGTTCAGGATACTTCAAGCAAATAGTGCAATTATTTTTTCTGAAATAAACACCTTCTTATGTTACAGTTTTTATATCACCAATTTCTAGGAAGGTCATTTAAATATAACAATTTATTTTGGATGTAATAAAATATGATCTTTATTAATTTCATACTTGGGTATTCCACCAGAGTGAAAAATACTACAGTAAGAACAATAATACAGCTGAGGAGTCCTGGAAAAAACATTAACTACTGAACCACTTAATATCTTCTTGCATCTTGGTTTTTCATCAGATGGATTGCTAAAGATAGCCAGAAGGTAGTGGATGTATATATCTTTAAAGTAAGGAAATAACTACTGAATTCATGTGCTCTACAGTATTTGAGAGAAAGCAGGTTTGAGGGGCCCATCTGTCCCTACTTGGTCAGGAATTGTATCCTGTCTTGACAACCAACCAGCAGTTACAGCACAAACCTCAAATAAGAGTCTGATTATGACCAGTTCTCAAGACATGTAACTGCTGTTTTGAAGTGGAACCAAAGGCACTCTGAACGGCCGAGGGCCAGATTTGCAGATGTGCAGAGATGTATAGGACTGCTCCTCTTGAGAACAACCAGGGTCGCTCTGCTCTGCTTCCTCCACCTCCTTACAGTAAGCTCACTCGCCTCGGCAGCCCTTGTTGATCCCTTTTCAGGACGCTTCACATTCCTTTAGCAGTGCTACAGACATTCCACCCTCACCGAAGCACTCTCTGATATGGTCCAAAAGTCTCATGGGGGTGCTAAATTTGGTGTTTCTCTGAGGCTGAGACAATTTTACCAGAAAGTATTTTATTTGCATTAGAGATGACTAAGTTCACCACCACAGCAATGTTCAACCTCTGCAGCCCCACAGACCTGTCAAGAAGTCTGACAGCAGGAGATTCTCGTAACCTGACTGAGATAATCATGACCCAGAGCAGTCTTTCCATGAGATGAAGTAAATGATAGGAAAAAAATAAAAGTGAGAGCTCTGGAAGTCTGAGCCAAGATGGGGAACTGGAAGAAAATGGGACAGACCCGACCTAAGGGACTCCACTTTCTCCTGAGGACAGCTTTTACTTCCCACGAAACAGTAGTTACGATTGTCCAGGTCTGTCTCCAAAACTACATATTCCAAAGTCCCTGGTTCTCAGCTGAAGCATATAATTCACATTCTTAAAGGAACACAAGGCCCTGTAAACCCATTTAAAAATGGTTATGCTGTACATTTCCCACTAAATCAGTAGGATCCACACTGTTAAAAGCAGTGAACTCATGAAAATATTAGGGGAAATTGCTACCTGAAGTCTATAGTCAGAATTTCCCATTTTTTTTTCCCTCTCACCCTTATACTGTTTATGTACCTTTAAAAGCTGATTGCTGACCTTTGTCTAAAGATGAAAATAAGCAAGCCAAAAATCACCCGGAACATGCAGAAACACTAAACTGTAAAATCTGATTTTAGAGTCATAAAGCTCACCTTAAAAATTGAGAAACAGGTAAGATACTGTCTCTCTGTTCTAACACTGCTTCCACTGTAAGGATTCCCAAGGACATGTGGGCCATCTTTCTCCAGCACCTGCTTGAAATGGGCTTTATGCTCTTACCCCAAGACTCTATCAGCAAATGTGTGTGCACACACTACACACAGCACTTGATGATTAAGCTCCTGGATTGCTTTTACTTCAGATGGCAGGGTTTGATCCTGTTTCTATGGTGTTAATGTGGATTTAGATTTTGGATTTCAATGAGAGCAAGATCAGACTCCCTGCTGTGGTAAGACTGGGAGCTAATCCCCAGGATCAAAATAAAGCAGCCACATTCCTGAGCGCAATCCAGTTCAGCAGGTTTTATTTATTTTTCCATGTGGGCCATGGTGGACCCATTCACTGTTTCACATATGGGCCAATTGGGATTTTTCCCTCTCTCCTCTTACAGCAGGGCAGAGGGTGTATTTCAGGCCTATAAAACTGTTTCTTTCCTTGTATTTGCTCAGCACTTATCTGCTGGTCCTCCAGTTCTGAGGGAAGGTCCATGTGCTCTCAAAATACAAAGAACAATAGTCCAGGAACGACTATCAGCATAAGGGAACTAAAAAGCTCAAAATGTTGAGAGTCTTATTGCAGTGGTTTCCCTCATGCACTCTAACATCAGGTGTCATTTCAGAAGCCATTGGTGCTGGGTTATGTGTTGATCTGCCTAATGACAAGAATCTGTGCAAGGCCAAATACAAACTCTTTAAGAGACACCAGAACTAGACAGGTATGTGCTACTGAAAGCAGCAGTTATATACCTTGACCCTAAAAGCCACATTGAAAAATCTGTACAGGCACATCTTTTCTGTCCTTGAGTCCTTCTCTCTCCAGTCTTACACTCTCCCAACTCCTCTGTACCTCCATCCTTCTGTCCACTGGCCCTATGACCCAAGCTTGCCTCTTCATCTGAGAGTGCTGCTGCTTTGCCTTGTTATTTCTAAGGTATGGTAACCTGCTTTTGAGACAGATAGTGTGGCCTCAACTCATTTTAGGTACATAATTCTTTCTGTTCCTAGACACCTTTTCTAAAATTTGCATGCACTGGAGAAAATGTACAAAGACACGCAGTAAGCAGCCCATCAAGAAAATGGATCTCAAGGAAATGCAGTGCGAAATAAATAATAAAATAGCCAATGGTCTTACACAGGAATTTCTCAAAGTAAGACAAGAGAGAACAGAGAGGAGGCTTCATACTACCTATAACAGCCCCAAGTAAACCAAGCAAACTAACTGGATCTGTAGACTAAAATAGTTGCTGCTTAAGACCCAGCATCCACACTATGCACATTGCAGGTGCTTCACTTTGGACTAACTCTAGTCTGATCCCACGGACTGCATATTCAGAAGCTGTTGGAGGACATAGGGTGCTTTTCTGGAGCATATCTTCTGGTTTAGCATCATCTGAAAAAAAACAGTCTATGCTCTCCTGGACCGATCTGTGATGTGAACTGATGAGCAGTTATGTTAGGATAATGATGAAATTTGCTTCAAAAAACATACTCTTTATCCAAACTGAAATGCTGATGTATTGACATTCTATCCCTCCCCACATACAATTTTCCTGCCAAACCAGTCCCAAATCCCTCTTCTGGCTCTACATACAGTTGATTTTTCCCCTTCCTCTCCGAGTGTTTCTGACTCCCACCCTGTATTCTTTATCTAATCTCAGTCTTCTGCTTTTCCTCTTTTTCCTTGACCCAGTGTATCTGTACATCCAGTTCTAGGTCCTCCTCCCACCTTCTTGTATCTGTCTTTCCTTCACTGTATGAACCTAATATCTAATTTTTTGTTCAGCTAGTCTCATCTTGTCTCTCCTCATGTGATCTCATCACCTCCACCCATAAGTCTGAAGCTCAGGAGAGTCAGAAGCTCTCCAGAAAATCTCTTCTGTAATGCCTGAATGTGAGGCACGCGGCATCAGACAGTTCATCCTGTGACACCCATTCTACACTGCAGGAAAGCAAAAAGAGCAACCTCAAGGAGACTTTTTTTATAGCTTAGCTCTGGAAGAGTAACGGGTTAATTTATTCTAAGGAGATTGCACACATAGGATCTGTTTGCAGTTAGGACATGTAACAAGCTAAAGAACACTTAAAAGGACAAGTTTTCAGAAATCATAGCTGTCATAGCTGAAATGTCAGCTGTTAACATCCAAGAAGCCTCTACAGAGCCTGAAGGAAAAGGGCTTTTTTTGTTTCTGAAGGGTTGCAGTTAAATATGTGTTGATGTTCACAGATATTACAAAAGACTTGTCCATGACCAGAAGACCATTGCCTGCCAAGTTTCAAATCCCTGATCCATGATCAAGTCCAACAACGGGGGATGTTAAGACATATTAAAGAAAAGGTTTCAGGAATGTTTTGACAGTAGGAAACAACATGTTTTTCTCTGCTGTGTGCTTGGAATATGCCAAGTTGTTTTGGCTGAATTTTCTCCAAAACATTCAGCACCTGGCATGGAAAGTTTCTGACCCAACTGTTGAATTTTGGCAAAGTATCATTTGTATAAAGTGAAGTATCAGGCAATCCTGACAATGGAAGTTACTAACTCCATGAATATTGATTTCAAAGAGGGAAAATGTTGCGAGGTAGTAAATTGTCACAAAACTGAGCCAGCTGATGAGACTGAACAGGGAGCCTTGCAGAAGGCCTCTGTTTTCATAAATGACCAAAGTGAAGTTAAGTTTTTGGTTAAGTACACTTGGGGATGACAGCATACAAACATGCAACAATAAATGACCAATGGTAAATTACACAAGTGCCATAGGAAATAAAATACACGGCAAGGAGAAATTAAAACAGTTACAAAGCTACTGACACTGAAATATTTGTATGAAACTTTTAGCTAAAAGTTAAGAAAGGCAAAACTTGCAAGTATCAAATAATTTGAGAATCAAATAAGACCACATCAGGACAAGCCTGTGCCTTCTACTTCACTCCCTGTTAATTTCAGAACCAGCATCTTTTCTTCTTCCTTGGTATCAGAACCAGAACACTTTCCTACCATTACTTGCCAGTAATGGTGCAGAAAGCAGACATCAGGGCCCGGCCCTACAATTTTTCCATGTGCACAGAGTGCAGTGGATTTAATGGGAGTTCCATGCATCTAGTACTAGAAACATCAGGCCCATGATATCTCATTTCCCAATGGGACGCTACATTTTACAACCTATTACACTTTTTGTTTGAATATCATTAGTCAAACCTTTAATCATTTTAGCAGAATGTTAGAATCTGGCTTGCTGGCAGAAGTCTAACTTACTTTGTCTTTCAAAGGCAATTAAGTGTTAGTGGAAAAAATAAAGAACTTTTGAAATGATGGTCAATTTCATATTTGCAAAACAGTGAGCTTTCTTTCAGTGCTGTTTAGCTTTCTGATCAAAAGCATCCATTTTATGTAAAAACATATAAAAATATAATAAAACAAAGGGAGTCCATTATGAGAAATTATTTGCTATCAATGCCTAAATTTCTTTTTTTAAAGTAAGGACCAAGATAACTAGGCATTTTATTTTCCCTTACGTCTCCTTTCTTTGTCATAATAAAATCTTTGGCTCTTGCTTTCCTTCCAATTCTTTAATTTGCCTCACTGCACAATAAAATTTACATCCTGCTCACAACCTTACAAGCTCCCTCTTAAATACACGCCTGTCATGCATCGATATTTTACTTCTCAACGCTAGCTCTGAAAGCTTCCAAATTACTGTTTGGAAGATAGTGTGTCTCCCTTCCCTCATACATTAGCACAAAGAAAGCATGGCTTTATTTCCAGATTTTGTTCACACAGAGAATGATTATACAGAGCTGTTTCCATAGTGCTGAACAAATTGACCCAAAAAAAGATATTGGCACTACCACACCACCAAGAAAATAATCAAAATTTCTGATTTTAGTAGCACGTGTACTGTTTTGCTTATGTGAACTGTAATTTATTCACATAAACTAGCCTACCACAAGATAAAATCAGAACTTGACATAACTGATATCTTTCCCCAGAATAGTCTTTCTTCATCTTTAATTCTAAAGAGCTCTTCAAGAGCCACTGAATTATGACAGAGAAAACAATGAACCATAGGTATGCTTCATAATCTGGTCAAGGCAATGGGAGCCACACAAAACAAATACAACTTGGTAATACTACAAAAATATTCTCCAGTCTTTACTGCTTCACAAGTGCTTGCTCTGTGCTGACCAGAAGCTCTGAGTATTTGACATGACAAAGTGAATAAAAAGTGGCCCTCCATGAAAACTCTTTTTCAGCTTATTGCAAACATTCAAGACATTTGCTTAGTGTTTCAGGATGAAAAACTAGAAATTACTGAACTACCTTCTCCCATTCACAAACAAGGTCTCTAGTAAACACAAGGCAAAGGCTGACACTGATTGCCCGTGTGGTACATAAAAAAAAGACTCTTCGACTTGTGCAAAATTATTTTGTGACTTTGAAAGACGTTACCACAAAAACATTCACTTTTTAATTTAGATTATCTTTGTTATACATATCTATTGAATTACAGACATTATAGAACTGCACAGTGTAGCACAGCCTAACATGAAACCTTGCAGATTAACACTGTACAGTGGCAAGGACTAAGGTAACATACATTGCACTTCAAGTTACATCCTCATTGAAGCACACAACAAGCAGTGGCATTAAAAACCCTGTGGAAATATTTATACATACTACAATAAGAATTAAGCATGATTCAATATACAACAACCCTTTCAAAATCAGGGCACAAACAGAACCTCTGCAGGCTGAACTACAACAGTACAAAAATTCCTGCAGCTGTCAAAGGCAGGTGCTTCATCCCATTAGAAAAAAAAAATACCTGCTTGCATTTCAACTTTGAGTATTGACTTTACTCTTAAGAGTACTAGATCATCACCCTTGCATCCTGTGGCTCTGCAGGAAGGTAATAAACCCCAAAGGCTCCATTCTCCATGTGACAAATGCAGACTGTGAGTTCAGTTGTGAATTCTGATACTCCTCCTCTCTTATATTTTCAGTACTAGTGAGACCTACAGAGTTACCCACTGTAAGATACTAATTATTTTGAGAAAGAATGACAACATTTGAGCAAAACACACAAAAAAGGAGAAGAAAGTATTATTCCCTTTCACCTTGTGCTTTTTGTACCATACAAGTACTTAACTTGCCTCTGAAGTTCAAGTGTTTTTAGACACTTAAAAAAAAAAAAAAAAGAGCAAAGTTAAGTTGAAAACCAGGCACTTTCAGTCACGGGCCACAATTTCCATAAAACCATCTATAAGATGTTTCCATGATTTAAAAACATTGCAGCAGCATCATATATATTGCAACATGAGGATACCCTCTAAAATAAGATGTGCATCTTGATGGTTATTCCTGATAGAATGAATTGAGTAGCTCTATAAAAAAATGCATATCTCAAATTCTTTCCTAGCTATACCCTAATGTGTGGTATCCCTCACGGAATTTCAACAGACTAATCTAGCACAGACTTTACAATAAGTAGCTTTGGAAAGCTGCAAACAAGTATATAGTGAAAAGGTCAATACTCTGCAGTATGTGTGGTAATATACAAGCAGAAACATCATCAAGGATAAATTATCATAGGATCAATTTTCAACCTACTTTTTTCTGGTGAGACATGTGCCTTAGCTTGTCCCCTCACAAGCCTGCATGTTGAACCATCTCCTGCACAGACTCCACAGTTGTCTTCCTTGGCATTGCTCCCAAGTTGTCGATCACAGCCTACTGCCTGCCAACATCAACACCACAGTCAGAAGGAGGGCAAAGCTGTAGTAGACATGCTCAGGTTTCTAGAATTTTATTTATTATGTTGTCCTTTTGATTTTATGAGCTGGCCTCACTCTTTCAAAGCATATCTTGCTATTTAGCATTTTAAAATAGCACTGCCATTTCCATCACTTTAGTGATGAACCACAACTGATACATTAAGCTCTTCAAGAATAGGAAATACATGAATCAATTCCCACTGCTTATGTGAAGGAATACCATTGAGCATTATTCTTTCCAATAAAAGGCACAACTATGTTATTTACAATTTTTTTCATCACCTGTTTAATTACATCTGAGAAAGGATTAATGCAACGAAAAAACCCAAGTTAAATATTTAAAGGGCACTCTGCCTTCAGCTTCACAGACAAGCAGCTGTGGGGCAGTGCTCACAATCTAGAGTCTTGGCCATTCAGAATGTAACTGGCATTCATATAGACCTCCTACTTGCCATTCACATCAATGTCAATCACACATACATTTGCTAACCAGGTTTTTAAAAACTTGAGTGATTCAGTTCTCCCCTTTTTTTTGTTTCTGAATATGAGACTTAATCTATAGAACTTTGCAATGACTATTATAAAAACACCCAATCTTAAAAACTGTCAAAAATCCCAAAAGCAAAGATTTTGAAAAACTGTCAGTTGAAAACTCTCCAAAATATAAGGAAACCATTTTTCCAGGTTTTACTTTACTTTTACTTCTTATCAATCCATCACCTACAAGAAGCAAGCAAGAATGGGAAGACAAAGAATAGACAACATTGACTAAAAGGACCCTCTTGCTGAAAGGGAGATAAATATTTACTATCCCCTACCTTACCCTTCACTATCTCATAGATGGCATTTGCAGGGAGTACCAAATGCTGAGCAATGTGTTAAAAAGCTAATCTGCAGCTTCAAGTTTTCTCAAGTCAGCCTATCCACCTCTTATATCCACACACCCCTGAGAAGAGCATCTAACTCATCATGGGCATATATATTTTTTAAAAATTCCAAGCTGACAAATGGATAGAAAGCACTCTGGAAATCCACAGTTAAAAGCAGTGCTAGAATTCTGAAATTGGCCAGCACACTCCTCTTCCTATATAAAACGCTTGGAAGGGGCAGTCTCAGCTGCCAAGATCCACTGCATCTGCGCTTTGCCAAAACTGACACACGATCCCCTCGGAGAGGTGAGGATCGAGTACACACGTAAGCGGCAGGGTCGGGACTTCCAGTCTCTTCAGTTAACACACACACCACACAAATCACGCACATCCGCTGCCAAACATGGAGAAATGGGATCTTGAAGTTTCATGTGTCTATAGAAAAGACAGCAAAGCAGTCCCAACTGCCCCTCCTGCCCCTTTCCCTTATTTTCCCAATTAATTCCCTATGTCGCGCATCCTGTTAAGAGGAGGGCACCATGGAGGACAGTTTATGGTGCTTCAGTTGAGACACATGGTGTACCAAACACCATTTCCTTACTAATGGGTTCAGATATACCACAGAAATCTACATTCATCCTTTGTAGCCCAGCAAATAATTCATTTAAGAAAGAAATAAGCAGCTTAACTTAAATGATTTAATGTTAATGTTTAGTGATAATAAACTATCATCTGTAAGAATGAAACAAATTAATGTACGTGCATGAAATCAGACCGTCACAGAACAGGTGCTCATTTACTACACAGAAGCCATGCAGGAACACTATACTATGATGTAGGACTCAATTAAAGACTAAAATGCTTTCACTTGAAGATGCTTTTTAACGTTAACTCTGGGATCATCACTGACAGCCAGAAAATAACAGAAAAAGATGGTAAACAAATGAAACAAGCTTATCTTCCCATTTTATCACCAATTAGCATTCAGAAATGAATGCAAACACCACTATTTCAGCAACAGAAACTGACTGGGCCACTGTGTGAATCAGAAAGCAGATAAAATTTCATGGGATATAATAACAGTGCTCAACACACTGGCCTGAGTTGACAGCTCTCAACTCCCAGCTCCACGACAGACTTTCTTTTCCAACAAACTATCTTTTTCACCTTTGAAAACTCCCTGTCCTTTTCAATTCCAACCTGTGAAAGGTGCATAAGTGCAATTTTGCACCTCACAGGGACATTGCAAGAAAAAAATCTAAAGATTCTGAAATATTCAGACACTGCAATGATGGGAACCATACCAGTAGTTGAGAGAGTCTATATTTCTCTTGGGTAGGCTTTTAAAGTATTTATTGCCCTCCACTGCTTCTCCTGCTCTTATTCACACAAAGACTCTACTAGCACAAGGAGGTAAATTGTTAGAACTACTGCAAGCATAATCTCTCCCAGATCTCACAAACACATTTCCATTTTATTGTGTAATTTCATTTTCTAAATATTAAGAATCTGTTTATTCACTCATAAATTAATTCTCAGAGGAAAAATTAAGCTGTACGTTGTGATATTCTGCATGAGAAATTGCTGTTTTCATTAGTTTAAGCTGTCGTATATTTGTAGGCTAGAAATCCTGCAAGCCTGTGATGGGAGGAGGGTATTGAGCAAGCAGAGCACTTGCAAGAACAGCCCATTAGAGCCCAACATGATGATAACAAACACACATACTGAGCTATTACACAGTCACTGTGAAAACAAACTCTCATTGCATATAACAAAAATTACACAACTGTGCAAACACAAGGCAGTATTGTGTTCAACGTGGAATGTAAGAAAAAAGATAATCAGCACAGCAGCACACTTTAGAGGACTGTTTCATATAGTATTATTGCTTATTTTTTTAATAATACACAAATGCCACAGAAATAAAACAGGAGTGCTAGCTGCAAGGGACTTGGATGTGGGGAAAACTTTACGGCACCCCTGCCAGAAAGGTGGTATGCTCAGCTAGATGCATTCCCCCCTCTGCCGACTTCCTTCCAAGATTGTGTTCTATATCAAACGTTACGAATGAGTATCAAGCAACGATATCCTGGAACACATATTTAGAAAATAACTCAAATTAGTATTACATTTTAGGCCTGAAATTAACACAGAATTTCAGGTTTTGTTTAGTATTAGACACCTAAACATTCTGCAGATTTTAATGTGACAACCATCAAATTTAGAGCTAATTCAACAAGAGCTGATATCCTGGGATCTTAATGAGTCAACACTAGGGTGGGGTGTACTTCAAACCTGAGTGTCTGGAGTCGGCCTTTTTTTATCTGTTTGCAAAACCTGCTTAGGAAGCAGTATTCTCAGACAAGCTGGACAGCCAGGGATCTCACCAAAATAACAGGAAGCTGCAAGGTACAGCTTTGGAAATCTGGCTTTGAACACATATGGCATTTTGACACCAAACATTATGAATTCAAGGTATTTATATTTTAGCCAATAGCTATTAGAAAAACCTGTGTTTGATGAAACAGTTTCAAGAGAGCACGTGTATTTGCAAGTAATGCTGCAACAAGGACAAGAACATGATATATGGCAACAGTCTTCTTCAGCTCACGCACTATCTCAGCAAGCCAGCGAGGTCTGATGATGTTCACAATTAAGGCGTTCGTTAGGGTTAATTTACCCCACATTGCTCTCTGTTTACAGAGCAAAGGGATCAGCTATAAATATTTCAGGCAGATTGGGAAAACATCTGCATGCTTTTAGGGCATAGTCAGAAATAGTTATATTAGGTGATTTTAACATCGGCTGCACAAACGGAACAAGTGATAATCCAAACTGTGCAATGGAAGGATTGGGACCCTGTCAGGTTAAGAAATCTGCAATCATAAATACCATCATCCAAAAAAATGATACAAGTATTGTAATGACTACGTTGTAAGAGAGCTCCTCAGACAGCTGGGAGAATACCAACAAATATGTAACAAAATGAAAAGTGGAAATCTAATATAAAAAGAGTATTTACAAAATGGGTACTTTGTGCATTTAATAAATAGCCACAATGGGGTATCTGTGAATTTGGATATGATGGGATTCATTTCAGAAACAGGTGTCTGATCCATTCCTATTTTAGGACAGAACCTGAATATGTTATTTGGCCATGTTCTTCCAAAGAAAAAATCAGAAATATGAAAAAGAATAATAATAACAGCTATGAGAGAAAGCATCTGATTAAGCAGCGAACAGAAAGGCTCATCTGCTTCAACAAACTTCTAAACTGAATGCTAGTATGCCAGTGCTATTGCAAAAGACAATACTGAAGGGTGTTAAATATTTTGTAGCATGCTTAGAATAGTTCATGTGAGTTCAGAAAGGCAAAGGAAGAGCAAAAGGTCAGGGTACACAATATCGTAACGCAGATGAAAGAGAAAAATGAAATTGCTGCTGATATGTTAGAGGTGACTATGGAATGTTACAAATATTTTTGCAAATACAAATCCAAAAATCACTCAGAAGCTCCCACAGCTGTTTCTTCAGTTCTTATTCACTTAGTAGGGTTTCAGCTGAGGCATTAGACTTCAAAAAGTTAATATAGCATGTTAATTTCAATTTGAAGGTCAAAATATAATCTGTTAAATTCAAGGATCTTCCTTTCTTAAGGAAATGTTTATAATTAAATATGATGAGAAAACGGACAGGACTGCAAGGTGACAGGTTTTTGACCAAGATTCTAATCCGACAAAAAGCATTATAATGAAAATCCAGCAAATCTCAAACCCCCTTCAGAGTCTTCTCTTAATAAATACAAACATGGACTAGAATTGCCAATTCCAAGCCCAATGCAAGATCAGGTTTTGAAATTTCAACTTTTGCTTGTTAGACCATAGCTTTAGACCTCCTTAACTTCATTAATCCCTCAGCTGACCACTCACCTCCAGCTGCAGGCACTCTCTTGCAAAATAGGGACAGCACCATTTCTTGTAGAACACATGCCACAGAGGTGAGTTGTCAATTATAAAAACATTAAATGTCAATTATAAAAAAACATTTCCGGGATGCTAATGACTCAAGATGATATTCTTCTAATAAAAAACCTGAAGATATACCTATGCTCTTCAAAGGAAGAATACTTTAGTGAAACATGAGTAAAACCAGAGACCTGTGCATAACAAGCACCATTTAAGTGTTGAGTGCTATTATTACTATCAAAAACATGAAATTATATACAGCAATATATATAATTATATACAATATTTCTCTTTAGAAAGGGGGTTCCCCCCTTCCTGGATCTCTGGTTCCTGAGTGCCATAGAACAGCCAGAAAAAACATAGAGTTCTCCTAACAGGAGTGGCCACAAAAAAAAACAAGTCACAGCTGTTTTTATTTGTGACAGATACATAAATTCTATGAAACATTAAGACTGGAGTTGCACTAGTGACATTCTTTCTCTACCTACTGCATCTTAGACTGGGCTCTTTAGCAGGCAGACTATTTAACTATTCAGCAATGTATGTGTTAAACCTTATCTCATTTTGTTTTGACTAATAAATTTTTGATTAAGATAGACTCTCATTTATCATCAATTCCATCAAAATGATGTTATGTTTTTCAGTGTCCTATGTTTACTCGAGGGGCTGGCAGCTCAGTGGCAGGGAGTGATGCCCTTTATGAATGTGATTTTGTTTAATAAAAAAAACCAGAAAATCAATTCAACAACATCTCAATATTACATAATTACCATCCTTCTAGAGCTGCTAGGCAAACCCCGCAATGCTTGGGGAAGGCTTCTCTGAGAACATTCACACCCGTGTGCTTTCACTGGCCTGGCTATTTCAAAGGCTGCACAACCATGTGTACTCACAGAATAGGCTGCTGGTGGGATTTTAACACAAGCATACACATGGCATCTAGTGAAATTCAGCCGAAGCAGAAAATCCAGCAAACAATTTAAGAGGAAGTGCCCAATGTGCTTAAAATGTAAAAGAAATGCTACAGTTCTGCTGAGCAAGGAACTGCACTGCTGAATGCACACGTGGAGATGACAATTATACTTCTTCACAAGAATGTGATCAAGTTATTACATGAGATCTTTTTTCCTCAGGGCTCGAACAGTCTGTAATTATCCCAGTGCATGTTGCCCAGTAGCTTTTCTTTTTAAATTGGCTAGCAACGCATCTGGCATAGCAATATCTCAGTAAGTGAATCCCGGATTTGTCGGACCACTGATCTGCTAAAGGGTGGCAAAGACTTTGTGGACTGGGTACAACTGGGTTTTCACTGCCTATGAAATTTGTCAAGATGTGAAAAAGATAGACTGATAGCACACTATTACACCAAACAGGTCCAGTGAAGTGATGTGACTGCCCTGCCACCAGGATAGTAGTACTTGTGTTGTTATAACCAAACTATTTGTTTCAGCCTTACAAGAAATCAGAATTAAGATAAAAATGGAATAAAAACATCTACATATTTTTAAAGGTTATCAGCATTTCATAAAATACAAGATAACCTCAAAATTATTTCTGGCAAAAATATCTTCTCCAAGCCGTGTGACTTGACTAAGAAAGGACACATGTTTTATTTTAACATTTACTAATAAAATAATAAAATAGCAAGAAATCCTTACATGCTCAAATAGATAAATCTCTATTGCAGTTTATTCGAATCACCCTGAACAGGAAAAAATAAGATCCTCAGGGTCTGGGCTAGAGAAAAAGGATTTCTATCTCTACAAACACAGACTCACCATAAAATCCAAAACTTGGAGAAATTAAGGCTGTATTTTACTGCACAGTCATATGTGCTATCACAGTACACAGATCTTATTGCCTCCATGTCAGCTATTTGCTGCGTTTTCTCCTGCTCTACTTGTCTTAGCACAGAATCACAGTACAAGTAGATGTTAGGAATGTCTGCATCCATGCAACAAATAATTTTAAACACTACTATGGGAATTTATGGTAATAAAAATATAAGTATAAAACCTGTCATGTGAAAATCCTGCTCTTAGTCAATATTTTCCATGTATCATTGCCCTGTTGTAAACCCCTGCTGTCATTCAAAGCCCATCTATTCACTTACTTTGCAATCTATGCTCACATTCTTTGCTTTGTGGTAACTTCAGCTTGCACTTTATTTCAACACAGATAAAATATGCCCCTGGAGAAAATATAAAGAAAAAACTGCCACTCTTTCCCATGCTGATCATCTGCAAGTAATTGCTTCTGACAAGCAGAGGGAGAGATACCAGAATATTCCTCCAACTAACAAAGTCACTTCCTTTTTTCTTTTTAAATTACTTTTTTTAAAGTAGTGTGGAATATTAGCTTTCAAGCACCACTTTCAAACTCTGGTCTATCCTCACTGAAGATTAACTTGGTCTCAGACATCATTTTGTCCACACCAGGTCCTGTCTTATAACTCTTCGGTCCTAAACTCAGCCTAGCAAAGGCCTGACTGTGGCACAAGTTCTCACATCTCTGCAGTTGAGCTGTGCAAGTCAGGAGCAGCCCTGACAAGCTGACAGGAGCTTCAGCGTATGCTAATGAACAAAATGCAGCTCCTCGGGGACCCTGAGTACGTACTGTGATTAACAGTGAACGTCCCCACCCAGCAGCTCACAGCAAGTGAAGCAGCAATCCCAGTTGCCAAGCTGAACAGGTATTAGTGGTGGTGAGAGTAACAAGATTTCTTCTGTGTGAGGATTTTCAGTTGTTCATAGATGAGAAAGCAGGGAGTAAAAGCAAAGTGTCCCAAAATGCAAACCTCAGAACAGGGGCATAAAATAAGTTACAATGACAGGCAAAAGGAGACACACCACGATGTTCAAATTCCCCAGCCAACCCTACAGAAGAAAAGAATGCAAAGCAACAAAAAAAACAGAAGATAAAATACAGTGCATAAAATTCATTGCATATTAAGGGCTCCTAAAAAGACTTTCCACATATTTCTGCAAACATTTTATATCTGAAGGCAAGAGGCTAAACAGTGTTCCGCAATCCGGTAAATCTACTTTCATCAAATAAAGCGAAGTGTTTCCAAAACATTTAACTCTTACTACAGGATCTGTCACATGCTAGAGCAGCTAAGAGATTATAGGACCACCCAGTCAGGAAGCAAGTATCCTTTCCCACAGTCTCCATTTTAAAGAATACACATACACACACTCGGAGGATAGGACACAAACTCCCATTAGGTTTCTTGTTTGTGAGAATGCTTTAAAAAAAAAAAATCAATATATGGAATCAGATTACTTTGCTGCTTTTCTGGCTGGGTGCAGCCA
Organism: Syrrhaptes paradoxus; assembly: GCA_013400615.1. NCBI lineage: Eukaryota > Metazoa > Chordata > Aves > Pterocliformes > Pteroclidae > Syrrhaptes > Syrrhaptes paradoxus. Next base: position 80,949 of record VZTO01025927.1, read on the forward strand.
AATCTGCCTTTATAAGAAGCTGAAGTTAGCACTGGGGGATGTGAAGGTTACTAAGGCTCTAGTTCAAGAAAACACACAAACTGTGAGTTTTTCTACTGTCACAGCTCACATGCTTTAGGACCTTGCTAGGCTGGGAAGTAAAATCACATTTGTACAACACTCACTGAAACAAAACACAACTTGGCAGACAGAATCACTTAGGAAAAAAGAAATATAGATAAGAAACTGGAGATCAGAAAGAATCCACCACTTATCTGGCAAGAAAGGATAAACTTAGACAGTAAGAAATCCCCGTGGGGCGTGTTTCTTCATAAGAAACAGTAGGAGGGAGAATAAGACAAGATCTGAAAAGAGCCATCAGTTTCCAGCAGCAGTGGGCAGCTGCAGAATAAAAACAAGTGATTCCAAAAGACCTTCTCAGTGCCTGATCCTGTTATTATCCACAGTGAAAGCACAACTGTGAGCCGACAACAATGTCACCGCAAGAGAACCACTATATCAAGGAAAGACTGTGACATTAGAAGTGGTGCAAGTGCAGCCCTTGGAGGGCAGCTATCTGCTGACTTGGGTAGTGCCAAGAGCCTCTGCTGAGCAAGGAAACCAACCCCCCCGAGGCTGTGCAAGGTGATGCTAGCAGGTTACGTAGGATGTAGTAACTCATCCTCAGCACCACCCCATCCTTCCGTGGGACTTCTGGAAACCCACCAGCATTTCCCAGCTGAACTGCAGCTGGAGCTCCCCGCTCTCCTGGGTTTTATGACATATGTCACACGTACACATAGTCATACAAAGATTTGGATAGGTAGTGCTGAGACCCAGGAAGGTTTTTTGGGTCTACATGAGGAACTCCCATAGTCTCTCTGGATACGGTTCAGCCTGCCAGCTCTGATGCCTGCAGCAGTGATACACAGACGGAGTACAGATTGCTACCCAGGGATTCCTCCATGCTCTAAAACATACTTCACTGTGTGCACTGGCTAATTAATGGTACCCAGGAAAAAATGCCAGGTTCAGTATAAAGGCTGACTTAACACTGAGTTACTTCCAAATGAGTTCTTCCCATGAATGTTACTTGAAGTTTGAAGGCTAAAAAGGAGAAAAAGGCAATGCAGACTGTTATTCCCCTTATTTTTAAATATTATAAATGTTCATTTCAGGGAAAAAATAGGGGGGTTTACTGTTACTTAAGCATTAATTACTTTGACTAATGTGTGAGAAACACAGCCTTGTATCTGCAGTAACGCTTAATGGAAAGGAAACATTCCTTTCTGAGCAACCAAACACCAAAGCTCCTGTGCATCTTGGGCAGTCCTTTGATGTATTTACAGGAAAAAAAGATGTATCTAAGGAATCCAAAGGGAAAGTACACAAAACACTCTGAGAAATAAACTTAGAAGAAAAGGAATCAAGATTCAGAAGAAATTAATAATCTGCTATAGTTTTAAGTTTTAAGCATGGGCAAAGCTTATAAAAAAAGTGCAATAGTCTTCCAAAAGCTTACAGAAACTGTTTTCAATGAAAACTCCAACAGATGTTTACATGAAGTGTAAGAGTGCTTTGGTGGTGAGTGAGAGAGATACCTACTTGCCATATCACGACACATGACAAAAAAGAACTAGTATGGCAAAAGTTGATGGCACTCCACTTGACATATGGGATGTGTTCTGATGTCAGATAAATGTATGCCATATGCTACAAAGCGTAGTGTGGTGTCTGCCTTTTTTGGAACACAAATAACTTGCTGACACTAAATGGAAAGTTCACCACAGGATTTACATCAGCTTTGACCTAATTGTGACAGCCTAGGACAGAACTACTCAGGCTGCTCCTTAGGACTCCAGATTTTTTGGGTGATGCGTGCGTATATTTATTGTCCAAACACTTATATCACTATTAGGAAAAATATCACTGTAACCATTTCAGGTACTGACACAAGTAACACCCCATTCTGCATGCTGGTAGGAAAAAGCAGGTCTGCATGAATTAAAAACAAAAACAGGGCGAGGCAGGGCCCCAAAGCAGGCAGAGTAACTGGGTAAATGTTGCCCACACATGTGTCTGACATGCAGATGTTTTTACATGTCTCCACCCACATCCAGATGGGCACAGCAGGGATACATTATATGAAAAAATGTGTGGGGAGTTGTGCAGAGACTAGAAAAATATCAGGAGTTAAGTGTGAAAATCCTCCTGGCAGTGAAGTTTTGACCTGTCCCCATTTAACACAACAGCCCCAGATATTTGCTTTGGTAACAGAAGCACGGCAGTAGCAGACTAAAACATGATCAAATGGTTTGGCTGAGTTAAGCCTCAAGCAACCCCAAAATACCTTATTAACTTTCCCAATAAACTTTTCCTTGCTCTGTTGCCTTTAGATTTTACTTCCCCCGAAGCTTCAAACCTCTTATCCCGAGAGCAGTTTTGTCATCTCACAGTTGTCTTTGACAGAGCGTTTTTTAGTTTGATTCTGCTTGTTAAGGGAAGTGCAAAGAATCAGAACTGAAGGTGGACAACAGGAACTCCTAGTCATTGTAAATTCATTTGCTGCCAAGGAGAGAGTCTGAATAAGAATCCAAGAGGCAGGATCAGTGATGCAGCCCTACCTTATGGAGAATAAGAAAACAGATGAAAGTGAAATCACGTTGGGGATGGGCAGGAACTGAGATCTTCTAAAACCTGCCAACTTTGAGACAATAAATGAGCAAAACCAGCACCAGTTGGAAAGGGACTGAGGCAAACCAGTCTCCTTATACTAACTTTTTGGTGCTCCCAGGCATAAAAGCGAAGATATCCACATCAGCAGTATGACATGTTTATTTAGATGAGTTCACTGTAAAAACACTTGCCAAGTTATTTGCAGGCTGTGCCAAGTATATGTCAGAGCCCAACAGACTGATCTTACAGCAACAATTGCAGAGAATCCCAATTTTGCTGTCTCTCTCTTAACAGCAGTTGACTAAATAACAGTATTTTTTTTCCAGGAAAGATTAGGTGTCAATTTGGGGTTTTTTCCTGCTTGAACAGAAGCAGCAGCAAAGCTCAGGGTCTGTTTCTGAGGGAGTCCCCCACCTCCTGCAGTCCCTTTACAAGTAACCAACCTTTCCCCAGAAGAGTCCACAAAGAGAAAAAAGCTATTCGAATGACCTTTCAATTCATTGAATTCACATTCAAATTCTTACATCAATAAAATTATCCAATTATCTGTATTATCAAATACAGACTTTAAAAATGAAAAGTGTTCCGTTTGTGCAAAAATACCTCAGCAACAGCCAGTGACTTAAAGGAAATAAAGTGAAAGCACCTAACAGCTTGTGAGGTTAAGGTATAAATTAGAGAAATTGTCACAGCACAGGACACATCCTAAGCATGGATTTTTTTTTTTCCCCTGAAGATGTTCTCTCACACTGAGAAATACTTTTGTGGAATTAGAAGAAATAATGAAAAAAAGAAAACATGGAAAAGATGGAGAAAAGAAATTGATTCTCCTCAACAGTGTAGAAGATTCCAATGCCTGCTTCTGCAATGATTAATTTCTTCTGCCACTACTTCATTTATTCTAAGCATGGATTATTTAAATGTCCAAGCATATAACATCAGATATACGTATGAACGCTACAAAATACTAACAAGATATATTGAAGGCAGCCCTTTCACATATACCTTTCAACTGTTCCTCATGAAATTGGATCCACTCTAGACAAGGCAAATTTTATGCTACGTATGAAAGCTGGTAGATGTTTGAAGTCACTGTGGGCGACACTGGAAACCCCACAGCACTCTGAGCAAGAGTCTCAACAAGCCTCTGAAAAACCCCGAGCTCTGTAAGATTCAGCATAACGCTTCTGTGCTGCAATGGACACAGACAGCAATGGCTGCTGTAGACATACCACCTAGAAAAGACTTTGATATCCTCCAGATGAAAGCTTCTATTAGAAGAGGAGACATCACTAAGAATATTGCAAAAGAAATTTATTTTTTGGCAAGGTCTTCCAGAGTTTATAGAGGTATATCCTATTTGAGATGTGCAGGATAATGAACACTGCTGGATACCACTGTGAAGCACTATTGACAAATGCATTCTTGATGGGAAAACTGTAAGGAATTCTTCTTCTATTTCAGCGGCAGCAGATGCATCGTGTGTTGGCATGACTGGTATTGGAAGTGCAGTATACATAGAAGTCACATAAAACCCACAGCCAGATCCAGATCGTATATTAATGTCACTGTAATCCATGCACCAGTCTTCTGCCAAATGTGTCAAATTTTCCCCTGTAATGGACCTATTTTCCTCACAGGCCCATATCCTGCATTTTTGAGTCGCACAGATTTTAGGCATTTAACAGAGCAACAATGACTTGCAGAGAAAGAAAACTAATTGCAATAACATATCTGTTCCATATAAAATTGTTCTGTTCATAAAACTTAAGGTTACAATATTTCTTTGCTAATGAGACAGGGCAAAGCTGGCAAGCCTCAAATATTATAAATCTCCTTTTTTCTACCAACAGCGTAAAGTCAATAGCATAACTCTAATAAGAAATATATATATGTATAAGAAATGTAATTCCCATTAAAAATATTAACAATCAATTCACTCAATTACAACACACACATTCTTTTTATCACTCTGAGTGACTGGTGCTCAGAACAACTGGTTCCAAGTTAGTAAGTCTGAAATTGGTTCAAAAAGTCATTATGCTAAGCCATTAATATCACCTGCAAGGACATCTTATAACCAGGCATGCAGAGCACTCTGTACATGGACCTTGCCTGTGCAAGGACGAGTCCCATACCTGCTTGTGACTGCCCAAAGTCTTTCAGCTGATGCAGAAAAGGTGGTGATACAGAGACTAAGAAGATGGAGAGAAAAGCCTGGGTAGGACTGGGTAGAACTAGACAGGATGCCAAGCTGAATGAAAATCAGTTGGCTAGAACTAAAACTGGGATAGAGGAAAAATGATGATACTCAAGACAAGAGTACCAGAGAACTATGACAATACCCTCCTTCATGCATTTCCATTCTCCAGTTATTAAGGCAGCACAAAGTGCAGGGATCTCATGCTGGTTTGCACAGAAAAAGAGCTTGTCTTTGCCTCAAGGTTATCAGGAGGCTAGGTTGCCTGATCCAGGTCAGGTCAACCCATAAAGATGTAACAACTCCTGACAAGGTGCTAAGCCTGGAAAGGAAAACAAGGCAATGAAGAAGCTTCGTCTGGTTCTATGTGAAGCATTAGCCATCTGCCGACCAATTCTGTTCTGATACTCTGAGCTTCTGACCCAATTTTCAGGTTCACGTGAATATCTAGCTTAAGTGGCTGGATCCTAAAAGCCTGAGAATTCCCCTTCCATCAAGGGACTTCCTAGATGCAGGCATGTTAGCCAAGGTTTGGTAGCTGTGAGAGTCTGGTTTGTTATTTTTAATGTTTTTATCAGAGGCAGGTCCTCCACTAGAGAACTCAAATCTACAGATTAAGAATGCATCATAGGAATCTCAAGAATTTAAAATTCAGCACTTACTTTGTTGAGGGGTAAGGAATTTACCTTGTTGAAAAAGTTTTACTACTGTAGGCATATTCATTGCACGGACTAGGAACATCTTAACGGAATAAAGAGGTGCGAGTAACACACACAACAGACACACACACCCACACCTGCCATTCTGGGCTGGATCCCATGAGATGCTGGACCCTGAGAAGGAATAAAACGAAACCGAAGGCTATGTAATTTCATGACACCCTGGCAAACATATGAGAGGTTAGAAAGCTATAACTAGTTTCATTAATTTTTACATGTATAAATAGAAGTGAGTGAATCTTATCGACATTCTATTTATATAAAAAAACATAAATGTTTAAGGTAGTCAGGAACTTCTGTGTACAGGAGAAAGGTAAGTTATCTACAATCCATTTGGCAGTACTTACAGATACGTCTAAAGTAAATGGATACATGAAGATGAAAAATAACCAAAAAGTGCTCACTTAATGTACAAAGCCTCTCACAAAGGTCACATTTGGATTTACTCTATGAACATACCTGGCATATTCCACTGATGCACATATCCAGGGATTCACTATTGCAGCGAGTACCATCTAGTACTTTTGGGGCAAGTTCCACAACCAAGTTCTTTCCCAGAGCTTGACACTTCAGGGCACATGGTGCAGTAGGATCATTGTACACAGGGATCCACTCATAAAAATGTCCCTGGTATTTGACATCATTGTAGGCTGAACACTGTTGCGCTCTAAAATCACCAACATCTGAAGGGCAGTCCTAAAAACAAACCAAAGCAAATATTTTTTTAAGAAGGAAATACTTTGCATTTGCAATAAAGCTATCTGATGAATTACACAGAATCTATTCAGGGAGGCTTGGTTCAAGAACTGATCTGCTATGACAAATACGCCCTATTGCAAAGTTTTACTGTGTGTATTAACACAATTTATGTTGCTTAATCCATTGCTTGCAGTGCAAGTAACAGAATATCATACATATTCCAGTAATAACAACATAACTGATATGAGAGATAATTAAAAATGTTACTTTTTATGACATGTAGTACATTTAAAGCCGGGCTCTGTAATAAGAACTAGCTTCTAAAGGAATCTATATATTTTAAGTGACTACAATGAAATGTCTAACATTTAATATTTCTCTTTTAAATGGCTTTTCCCACTTAAGGATTTCTGAGTGCTCTGCACTCATTCATCAATTGACACAGTAACAAAAGAGGCATTATTGCTACTTATACATAAAGAAATAAAAAATTGTCTAATTTATTGTTCAGTATTTCTCAGAAAGGGGACAAGAGCATTAGGAGGAGACATCAGAACTTTCAGTACTTAGTTCTTTAGTCTAATTACAAAACAAACACCTTCGCCTCATGGAAGCGGTGAAGCTTACTTCATTGAAGTAAAATATACTATATAGCTATTGATTGTATAGTTCCAGTTCTAATGAGACAGTTCCGTACCTCCTCCCGTACAAGGCCTCGCAGCTGAAGGACCAAATACGAGAACTGTTTGAAATAGAATATTCTAAAATATTATTTCTACATAAAGCATTACACCCAAACAATTATGTTAATATTAAACTACAGTGACAGGAATGGAGATGAATACTGATTTATTAGAAAATAACGTTGGTAAAGTAGTGACAAAGGAGTTACAGTGTGTCAAACAATTTCTCACTAAAGACTTCATTTGAAAGTATGTCCAGTGTCAAACAGTCCATATGCCAGACTGAAAGGATATTCTTCCAAGAATTCCAACTGCACATATAAGCCAGATGTGAGGCTGATTTTAACAAAGTTTTGTTTTCATTGGATATAAGACTGAAATATTGTGATGTGTCAGCTGAACTCATGGAACTTATTACTAAGTATTAGTTAACAATACTAATCCTGAACACAGCTTCAGCCTTATCAGTGGGCTGAGAAAAAAGCTAACAAAATAGTAAGTGTGCTACACAGTACTGCAGTTTAAAACATATATGAGAAAGGTCCCAATTCCAGTCCAGTGCCCTCAACAATGTCCTGACACCATTTGCTCATCTTGATGAGATGGCACTGCATTAGCTTAACACTTTGTCAAAGCCTTGGATTTTTTTCATGGTAGGAAACAGTAAACAAAAAGGTCTCTGGTCTATTTGTAGTCTGCGTAAAATACTTTCTAAAATCAGTATTCTCTCTACTGATCAACACATGGGGTTTTTGCAACTGAGCACTGAACAATTCACTGAGTATTCACAGCAATGCTTTTCAAACTGTCCAGTGCTACACCTTACAGCAAGAATAACTCAGAATGATGTCAATGCATTTTGTATTATTTTTATTCTGGGGTGATTCTAGTTGGAGACTTTTTTTAAACTATAAAACGATGGAATAAGACAAGGAGAAATTACAGTTACTGTAATTTTTTGAGAGTTTTACCTCTGCAAAATCCCACAAGTGAGAGCTTCTAAAAGCATCAAATACTGTTAGAAACCACCCTATTTACTGCAGTGTCACTGTCAATAAATACACAAAATTTGCACTGGTGTAAATGAGAGCAGAATTTGGCTCTGACTTATCTGTCACCTCTCATTTTCCACAATAGCACGTCTAAAAAGCAGAAAGGACTTCAGAGTTCATATGGATACCATATGGCTCCCTTCCACCATTGCAAATAGAGGAATAGCTAAAGATAAAAATAATAAGTGGAAGTTAGATTCAGGTGAAGTTAGGTTCAGGTGAAGTTAGAAGCAATATTTTGGAGTGGCGTTATTCAGCCATGCACAGCCACATTTTCATCACAAAGCATAAAAGAGCTATCTGTAAAACAGGCAGAGCAGTGGCCTTAGGCTGAGTTTTGACAGGCTGTTGTTACAATTCATTATCACTTGGTGTTGATGCAATGCCAAGACACAAACACCACAATGTCAGGATGTCAATCCATGTTTACTGTGTGTTTCTCATTGATTCAACACAATGCAGCTCTTTCCTTCCACTCCCTTCCTGGCTGCTTGAGAGCAAGTGAATTCTCATCTGCCTGTTCTGTTTTGGTGTCTTCAAAGAACACAAAGCAATCCTGGCAGCTCAGTTCATATGCCAGCTCCACCTGCTTTATGTTTGAGCTGTGTTCAAAAGCAGGAGCGTAAAAAGAGCATCACAAAGGGATAGCAAAGGACTGAAATTATTATCATTTGCATTATATCAGCATTTGGATTGCAACCAAGTTCAGATCCCTGTTTTCCTGGGAACAATACATATTTGTGTTTAAAAAAGAATTTATAATCTAAAGAGAAAGACAATCAAGCACAGAAAGAAATGTAATCAAGAAAAGAGGACTTGTAAAATTTAGGTTAATTCCACTAGAGTGGGTCAGAAAAGTGAGAGGGAGTTTAAAAAATAGAAAGGAAAGGCAGGGTGAGGGGGTGGTACATGATGTGGGAGAAGTAGGCAAGGGTGAAGCATGTTTGGTAGGTAGGCGAGGCTGCACTGTGGGACAATGACACATGGGCCCCGATCCTCATCCTGTTTGTGTGTCTTTTTGGTTTTAACCTGTTTCAGATATCAATTCATTCTGTCATTTCCTCTTCCCTCTCAATATTTCACATTTTTTCTTGTTTTTTCTACTAATTTCAGGATTTTTCAGGATTCCTAATTTCAGCAATAGCTTTTTGCTTACACCCCCTCCACTGAACAGTAGCCAGGCCCTTCATAAGTTCATGCTCTACGTAAGGAGCTAAAGACTTATCTATGAGGTCAAATACATGGAAATGTTGGCAAAATAACAGATCCTGATCTTGTAGTGGAATAAAGTGTAATTATTACATGGCTTATGAATACATTATTAGACAGATCTGAAAAAGACGTGACTACCATGCAGGTTAAAAATACGTATGTGCGTGTGTATATATATATATATATATATACACACACACATATATATATTCCCATTCTTTTTGTGACATGATTAAAAACTACTGAATATAAGGGCTGGCTTCTTATGAAATGTAGCATTTTAGTTTTGGCAGCAAGCACTCTTAGCCTCTGAAAACAAAGCTAACCTGGGAAATCTGTATCTTTGTAGGCAAAGTTCATGTACAAAATATGAAGGTTGCATCAGACCCTGTGACTGCTGCCAACAATTACTCTGCTGAAAAAAGCACAACCAAGAAAGCAAGAAAATTCCCAGTAAAAATGATGACACCAAAGAAAGTCTAGCCTTTTGTCTAGTTTTATTCTTTGAATCGCATTTTGTTGAAACCTAGCCAAAACCGATGAAGTCATTGTTTTGTTTTCTTTTTGAAATTAGCTTCAGGTTCTGTGCTTTTCCTACACAATTTTCAGGCTGCTTCTTAGTAAAGTCAAGATACCCGAGCTAGAAACCTAGCCACAAGAGCCATACGATGCACCAGCATTACAAATATAAAATAAATAAATGAACAGTTTAGAGAGAAACTATGCAACTCAAGGTGAAATGTAATAGGACTAAAGTAGACACAGTTCAGACAAGGTTTTCTGAATGAGATAAATGAGATAGTTAAGAAGTGGATGCTGGGACAATAATCTGATGAATATGTTGAACAAGTGGGAGCATTATCTGCATATAATAGAAGTTTATAATGGAATTAAAAATGGGTAAATCTATTACAAAATAGTGGGTTTACTTACTATAGAAAAGCCACTCTGGCAAATGTGTAAGTGACTTTTTGGCACATAAAAATGTGAAATTTATGGGGAAATGGCCCAAATAACTTGTTCTATGAATAGGACCCTAAAGGATTATCTTAAACACTTCCATATAGTGCACATCATAGCATTAGAATGTAACAGTATATACAAAAATGGAAATATAAAAAAAGGGGGGTTAAGAAACACTGAAAATCTCATTGAACAGCATGTAATGAATAGTTTATACAGTCTATTTCTCTAAAGTTTCTGCAAGAAAAGCTGAAAGCATACACACAGTTTTAGGAAATCAGGCACCTGGCATCTCAGTTATGATAGAAAGATAAGCATACGCCTTAATCTCAGCAATTATTTTGTTGCTAAGACCTTGAATTAATTTTTTGATTGAAATATCACTAATATTATTCTGGAACTATGCTTGAGTTCAATGAACTTACTACTATTCTATTACAAATCCAGATGAAACCAATTTTCTGGTAAAATGATTCTTGTTCTTTTCATTAGAATGACACACATATTAAGTTGTGCTTCATTTGTACTCCCCACTATAGATGTTAGTGGTGTAATGTATCATGTGGCAAAATTACATTTGCAGACAACTTCACACAGTGTATATATACTGGATGTCTCATGTGGTTAACAATAATACCTACTAATATGGAAAGAAGCTAGTTTAAACTCTTAATTTTCAAACTACAATTTTACTTCTAAAGTGAGAAGTATTCATTAGAGAAAATGCTTTGAGGAAAATTATATCATTTAAAGCAAAACTGGCCTAGTAGTCGCAGGTTTACATTAGGTGTAAACTCCCATTCCAAGGCTAGGTCAGGTCTACTACTGGGTTTGGATTCAGTGATGCCAAATTCAAAGATCAACTGTTTTAACAGTGGAAATCTCATGAAATATATTTTTCTCAGGAGTTCTCCATTATCTGATCCATGATCTAGGAAAAACCATTCCTGAGAGATTCTGGCTGTATCTGAACTGAAATGGAAACTTGATCCCTTTCAGACATGCCCCAAAAGCAGAACTGTAAAGGCAGCTTCCTGTCTGGAAATTAACATTTGAATCATCATAAATTCAAACAGATTCGCATACAAGACGCTTGCCACTTATCGTTTTAAAATAAGTCCTAAAGTTAAAAAACAGGCCCCAGTGACTTCAGAAAAACTCCCTCTGAGTTCAGAAAGGATACGGCAATCATCTTAATTTTCTCCATGCTGGAGCACAGAGTGCCTTCATTTCCATCAGAGTTTTACTGCATAATCCTTCAAATGAACAGTGTCCACAACTGCTCTCACATATCCCAAAAGCATGCAGACCTCTGCTTACAGCAGAAAATACACCCAAATTGATCTCCTCTTTCTCCTTTTTCTGTACACTGGAGGTTTTCTAGTCCTTTCACTGGAGGAACAAGGTATACTGCCTTGACTGGTTTGTACTGCTGCACAGGAAGTATTTCCTGCACGTGGCATTTTTAGTTAAGAGCTAAGGACATTGTACACAAAGCTGCTAGGCCATTTCATCTGAAAGGGTGAGTGACACGGTTTCTCTCCAGAATCTGATTTTCGCATGCGCTGGGCCTGATTCATTAATCACTTCCACTAGCTTCTGCCAGCAGAAACTTAGGCTGTGAGCCGCTGTGGTGGAAAATCCATCCAGCACTGAGAAGTGGAGTGTTAGAGCATTCAAGGTGCTAGCAAGCCTTGTTCTTGAGGAGGGCAGAAGCCAACTGGCACATAGGAGAGTGTAGGTGTGGCGAACTGAAGAGCGGGAATGGCCAGCTCTCCCAGGAGATACACTGAGTCAACATATTTACTGGGCACCTCCAGTATCAGGCCTCCTAAGGAGAGCATGTCACACTTCACAGCTGCCTTCTGCTGGCAGAAATCTCAGGATTGGCCATGACACAAGTATCACCTGCTCCTGCCTGGGCAATATTCAACCCAAGGGAACTGCAAACCTCAACTTTTAAGGGGTTTTAAGGGGTATTTGTGTGAAAATTGCTGTCTTTCTCACAGAGCCAGAAGCAGATTAATCAAATGCACTATAGTAAAAGGAAAAATAATGCTTTTGCTTTACGTATCTATCTTCTCTCTTCTCTGGAATGGGACTATATGAATGCCACACAGTACTGTAGGGTAAGCCCTAAGAGGGGGTCGCTGCTGACCATTAACCATCCTGGATTATTGTGTTTGTACACAGTCTGTTGATCAGTGGCATTGCAAAGTCCTGCATGAGCTGTGCACCTTGAGCAGGCTACAACATCTGGGGTGAAAGGCAGCAGCTGTTCAAACAGCACAAAGCATCACCACAAATCAGTTGAGCACAAGTCATGAAGCATGCTGTATGTGAATGGTTTTCATAAAAAGTGTCTGTACAAATAAAATGTGATTGCATCAGAGTAACAGCAACTGTGTATTCAAATCTCCAGCTTTACATTCAGTCACAGAAATCATCTGTGCCAGGGTGCCTAAAGATGCATGCTTTTGCATAGAGAAATATAAAGACCTGGGCTTAGGCAAACAGAGAAAATATAAGTTGCAATTATCCAATTTAAGACTTGAAAGGGACAGAGACAGTTAATGGCATTGCTCATGTGAAGTGTGCCACCGTACCATTAATGATCACAAATGATCAGCAGCTCAGTTTAATGCTTTGTCCAAAAGACAGCACACCCAGGAGACACACTTGCTAGTTTGAAATAAGAATTGATTTGTTAATCCTCCAAAATGTGTGACTTTCCTAATAAATGATATAAAACACTCTGAATCACAATTGGCACTATAATTTCAAAAGCAAATGTCCATTTGGGAAGCCTAAATTCAAGACCTCATGGTGTCAAGCAGACTGAAATCTTTAAAACTGGTAATAATGATGGAAACAAAATTATACACCGTAAGGTTTTAAATAAGAAGCAGAATTTCTTAAACTTTAACACATTGTTTGAATAAGTAAAAGAAGCTGTAAAAGAGGCTTAAAGGCCAGACTCACATTACTACTGCAGGTTTTGTATCGAATATTTCGACCTTCACAGTTCCTGAAAAACAGAGTAAAAATTGTTACGCTGCATAACAGCAAAACACAACCCTGCCTGTTTTACAGAGTTNAACCACATTTATTTTGTGAAAAAAAAAATATCAAAAGGCATCCCTAAGCCTGATCTATGCTGACTTCAGCAAAGCTACTTCAAACCCATGGGATATAACCCAGAAGAAAAGAGGATCAGAATATCTAAGCAATCCTTTAATCAAGCATAGGGCTAATGAGCATTAATTTTCCTTCCCCCTATTTTGTTTTGTAAAGAAATAACAGCCTCAAGCCTTTTATTTCTCCAAAAAACTAATGCAATAGTTTTGAAGAACAGCACGCAATTTTACTGACCCAAAGCCACAAGAGCAGAATTCACAGTTATAAATGAAATAATTCTCATGGACTGCATGCTTTTCTAAGGTGCCCAATGCATGTGAATCTGGAAATCCAGGCAAATCAGACCCTCAAAGTGTGTTGTTAGAAGGTGAAATAGCAGGCTTATAATAAAGTCACGATTATTTACTGTGGTCTCATAAATATGGGGGGGTGTGGGTTTCACACTTTTATAGGTACATGGTTTGCCAAAATTCTCAATAAATGACCAGCACTTTTGCACAGAGCAAGATAGTCGTCGTCTTAAGAATGGCAAAATCATGCCCTTGATACAACTCAAAATATATTTCAAATGACTTGACAGGGCACTATAATTAGTGATGTCTCTGAAATCAGGAATAGCATTTTGGAATAATCCCTTCGTAACAAAAAGACCTGCCTTACATTAAAAAGTGCATGAATGCACAGCTGGTAACTTACAGCTCTTGGGCTAAATTTTCCACTTTTTGCATGAAAATTGATTGCAAATATTAAAAAATAAAGTTTAATACATGTGAGGGATTGAAAAAATACCGTTTGAAAAGGAAAAAAAATCAGATGCCTGGAGCAAGAGTGGAAGCAGCTCAGCTGAAAGTACAACTTTCCAAGCTCAAGATACTACATGCCTCAAATTTCCAGCCTCTTGCAAGAATAATTGCATCACAACGTGCAAGTTAAAGATGTTTATGATACATACAAATGTGAAAACTTTGTTTCACAATTGCGCATTTCCTGGACATTACAACAACAATAAAACACAGAAAAAAATTAAAGTACACATTTGTCAAGGTATGGAAAACACATGTTTTTCACAGGGGAACACCTTAAAAATATTAATAAAACCACAGTGGAATTTATATTGCTACAATTTATTGAGCTCATTTCACAGTCCCTAACACAGTGGTAGAATATCATGGCTTCTTGCTGGAAATATTACTTTTCTCAAAGATCTTTGTGCACTTTGCAAGAAAAGAAACAGGCAGTGTTTTAATCAATCATCTTTAGCTGTGTATTTCATACAGTTTGCACTTAACCAGTGTAACATATTACAAGCCTTCTTTAAGAAAAATTGACTTCATGGGTGATATAGTACCTACAAAAATCTCAACAAAATAAAAATTTAAACATAACCAGTGGTTTTTAAAATGTTTCAGAATAATTCAAGTAAAGCAAGCAATTATGGAGGCCAGCACAGATGCTTCTAAGCTGGTTGGGATCTCTTCTCGCCTGACTACAGGCATTACTCATACTTTTAGGATTGTAGCAACAAGTCCTACATGAGTCCAGCTTTACTACTGAGGTAAATTGTTTTCACCGCATAGGCTGTTCTCTTCAAGCTACACTGAGGCTTATCCATGAAAACATATGGCCACCAGGACCACTGCTTAGAAAGAACTGGCAGAGGAAAAGTTTCCCAGCAGAAAGCAGCATTTGATACATCTGTATGTGGAGTAAGTCACTTGTTTTTTACTACAGCGAAGGCATGGAGAAGCCTGTACTTCAACATTATTTCAGTTAATTTTCAACTGCAGGTTCATTTGCCTGTGGGTAACACCTTTCGCTTTATATTACAGAGCCAGGGACTTCTCTCAATACCTGACCGTACTAAATAAATCATTCTTGTTATTGCAGAAACTTATTGAATAGTACACTAAAGTTCTATCAAAGTTGTAGGCTAAAATATTTATCTAATATGTTATAGAAAATGTATCAAAAGCAGGATTTCACAGCTGTACACAGCACTTGGTTCCAGATACAGAAGCAACAGTGCTTCTCCACAGACACCACCAGAGGACGGGGAAATATGGCAGAGCTGCAGAAGAATGACACCTTAGCATGTCACTTACCTGCCGTTTAAGCATCTCCTCAGTGAGTAAGAGGCTCCCCCCCCACAGGTCCGTGAGCAATCACTCCAGGCCCCCCAGGCATCCCAGGAGCCTTCCTTATCTTCATCAGAACGGGTAATTCTGGAGGTCTGAGAAAAAATGGAGGATGGAGAAGAGAAAAAAACACAAATTACTTGATTAGGCCCATGTTTTACTGCTTGGCATTAATAGTACTGAGTATACTGCTCTGGCAGGGGGATTGGACTGGATGATCTTTCGAGGTCCCTTCCAAACCCTAACCTTCTGTGATTCTGTGACTCTGATATTACTTTGCTGCTTATTTACAATGTCTCAAATTTATTCACTATTTTACTATACAATAATTACATGGGAAAGGAAGCAGAATCTTTGAAGATACAGTGTATTTGATGCGTTGCCTTCTGAAGAAGGACTGCCATGTCCAGCTATGTTGTCATTCCTAACACACATCCATCCAACGTAGGCACTACATCATTGATCTCAAGCAGCCAGACCAGGCATCATGCTCTGAGCAGGCTGCTGGGCTTTCCAAAAGCCTGACCAAAGGAGAGTCATATCCAGCTCTAAGGAGAGACTAAAACCTCTTCATCTCCTCAAATGTGCCTGCACTCAGCAGTAGCACAGAAATTAAGCACCTCAAAATTTTTGTAAACTGCACACCCAGAATTGCAATCAGGAAAGAAAACCAACAATACAGCTTCATTACAAAAAATGACATTAATTTGAAAGAGATGGGGGGAAAAAGCTTAGAACATTATTTTTAGGCTACAGCACTTAAACTCTGATTTAAGGTTAAATTCACTTACACAGGCTTCAAAAACATTATTACCAGACACCATAAATATAAAAATGTTTGTGACAAAAAAACAAAATTCTGCTTGAGGTCTTAAAAATGTAATTTCCCACTTGCATTGTATCCTGTTTAAGAAAATTGACATTTCCCAGAGAAAAGTCTTAAGACATTTTAGAACATAGTAGCATAACACAGTAATTCACTAATTAAAAGTAATATGAATCAAATTATTCAAAAAGTGGCCTTCTTTAAGAGAGTACTTTTTGATTCATGATTTTCTTCTTCATGAAGAAAGTATAGGAAAATCAAATTCAGGATTTCCCCAAGCATTTCTTTGACTTCACTGCTATTGTTCAGCAGTTGTTCCATTTACATCCAACTTACACTCCTATGTCCCTGTAACCTTTAAAATTTCTTTCTGGAAAAAAAAAGCACAGATTTTTATAACAAAGCGTCAAACATAATAATCCCCTGAGAATTGTCAAACATATGATGGGCCAGTTATCATAAAGAAATTAAGATTTTTTGAACCCTAAATTACACCCAGATTGAGATGAAAACATCTATTTCTCTAATCACTGTGGTGGTAGAGTTTGCACGTTAATTGCTGCAAACATAATAACGTAACAGCTATTAACATCATTAAGAATGACAGTTATATTGTGGATAAAAATGAGGCAATGAACCATTTGTCTCAAGCGACAGAGAGTACTGACCGATATTTACTCTGCCCCAATAAAATCACAAATGAGATAACATTAAATGTTCACCCAAGCTTTACTGAAGCCACTATTTATACAGCCAATTTTTTATTCCCGTTGACTTCAGAGGGCATCCAAGCGGACCTCAAACAGAAAACCAAAGGNCTTTTTAATATCTCCAAGGATGGAGACTCCACCACCTCTGTGGGCAACCTGTGCTGACGTTTGGTCATCCTCACAGTGAAACAGTGTTTCCTGACATTCAGAGGGCATCCAAGCGGACCTCAAACAGAAAACCAAAGGCGCTAGATTCACATCACTATCTTGTTTTTGACAGCATAGGCAGGCACAGTTTGTCAGATGGTGTTTCAGAATCTTTACTCCACCTCCAAAAAAACAAGCGCACAGAAACACCAACCAAAGGGCTACCTGTCAGCAACCATAAGGCAAAGAGTAAAAACTTTACTAAATAAACTGCATCCAAGTAAACATTCATGTCTTCATAGGCGCCAAAAAAAAATGCTTAAAATGATAAAAAGATTTTGATGAGTGACTAGATCCAGAGAAGTACAAGAGATTAGTATATTGTATCCTAATACTAACCCAGATGAACACACTTTATTAGTCCATATTAGTCCACTTAAGTGCATGAAAACAAGACTCAATCCTATTTTCTTCTAAAATGCCTCAGGAAAGTGATTTAAAAGTGAGAGATGTGTAATGCAAATCTTACGGTACAAGGGGTAAAAAAAAATATATATATAACTCTCCTTAATTTAAACAGTACAGAGAAAGTCAGCTCATCTTCAGCCATGAAGACAGTTGGCTCAGATAAAATCTTACCAAGCCTGAAGTGAAAATGGAAAATAAAAACAAAGCTGTTTTGAAAATAGCACCACACAAGGAATACGACTCAATATGATCCTGTGTAGGCAAAGGGATTTTCTCATAAATATTATGGCCAAAAAAAAACTTAAAAAAAATCACATGCCACAGAACTTGAGCAAACTGGCCTGTTTCCATGACTGAGCTGTTACACCCAAGATGCATTCACACCACAGTTGTAAGTATAGCTATTGAACAAGCATCACTGTAGAAAACCCAAATGGCAAATAGTTAAACTTAGCTACACTCAAACAGAACCAAGGACTACTCAAACGCATTTTAAGGGCATTAATAAGAGCAGTGGCAGATTTAGTAAAACAGCATTACTCCTCATAGTTAAGCAGCTAACAGAAAAATCATCAATTTCCAAACATTTACATCCCTTCCTCAAAAACTTGAGCTTGCCAAAAAAAATATAAATTGTTAATTAGAGGATAAGCTATCTCTATTTGAACAGTAAACTACAGAATTTGATCTAAACACATCAGTGGCTCCTGAGCTTTCTTGTTCCCCTAAGTTGACAAATTTTATGAACACTTACTGTAAAGCTTCAAAAGTGTACTTAGGCCAATCTGCTGTTCCAGAAAAGACAGACCCCAGCTCTGCCAAGATCCCCAAGTAATTTTTTGCCCTGGCATTGGGTTTACTTTACATTAGAAGCCAACTCTGAAACATCTGACACTGAAAATGGAACCAACTGCCTTCAATCTTGAGCAAAAAGAGCTCAGCACTTCCCAACAAATCACTCAGCACGTGAAAATAAGTCAAGATGAACGAGAGAGTCACTTCGTTCAGATTTATGAGTGCAAAATTAAAGCTTGTCCTCTGTAATCCCAAGGCAAATGATTGGTTTTTAATACGTTTAGAAATGATTAAACTCATGATATTAAAAAAGCAATACACACCACTCCCTCTTTTAGAACAGCCAGTTTCTTTTGACAAAGCAGCGACAATGCCTAAAATAATCCCAACTTCATCATTGTATTAAAACCAGCCACATGATATTAACAGACAGAATGTCATCTAAAGCCCTAAACAATGTCCAGTTGTTCGCTTACCAAACTGCTTTGATAAAAGCCATTGTTCTGAACTGTATCTAATTTAGAAGCTGTAAATACTGGGATGATCAAAGCAGAAGTTTATGCCAACAAAGCCTTCTTCAGGCTCATTGACTAATTCAGTGCCCACGGTGTTGATTTAAGCTCCAGCTAGTTCAAACTATTTGTCCCATGGGAAAGAGTTAAAAGCAGCTTGCACTGGCTTAGTAATTTACTAGCAAAATAATATTGATTTACTAACTGTCTAGTTTAATAAACTCTACATATTACATTTGTCTACACCATGGTACCAAATTGAAGTAAAATAAAGAAAAGATCATCAACATCATGATTTAAACAAACAAAACCTTGGAAGCTCATTTAGGAATTAAATCAAGAGCTAATTGCAATTCGACACAAAAGGGTATTCTTGTACCTCAGGATTGCATTTGTGGTTTGCTTCTTAACTTCAATTTTTCATGTTTTTATTGTCTTCGGTCATAATTCTAACATGGTTCAGCAGTAAAGCTTTGCTGAACCATGTTAGATCAGAAGTGTTTTCCCTTTAGAGGTTTAATTTTGCAACAAATGATGTGTAACGCATATGTTAAGGATATTCATTGTGAAAGTACGTATGTACACCTACACATACGTAACTGTCTGCGTGCACATGCACGTGTGCACCCTGGATATAAAACGATGAAGTAAAAGCGTAAGTGCTGTAGTGAACCCAGATAAAATAACTTCAAACAGCTATAAACACATCCTAGATGATTTGCTGCTCTTTACGTACAAGTAGATGGCAAAAGGCGTCACATTCCCACTGGATCCAGCTACGCTAGCAGGAGTTGTATCCATTCCAAAAGCATCACATGTGAACACAGGGTTAGATGCAAGGATTGCATTCAAAGCATTATGAAGAACCTACACAATGTTATCTGCAATTTATCCAGTTTATATGATAAAGGAAATTTCAAAATATTTCATCCCAAT